>BSQZ01000081.1:767208-814708 GCA_033239005.1 Lamellibrachia satsuma | reverse complement strand
ATATATATATATATATATATATATATATATATATATATATATATATATATATATATATATATATATATATATATATATATATATATATATATATATATATATATATATATATATATATATATATATATATATATATATATATATATATATATATATATATATATATATATATATATATATATATATATATATATATATATATATATATATATATATATATATATATATATATATATATATATATTATATATATATATATATATATATACAGGTAGAATAGAACGAAGGTCACGAATATGATAAAAGCAGCAACGACAAGTTTGTGAAAGATGGCCGGTGTGAAATTCTGGCTCAGCACAGGTGTCGGAAAAAACAATCAAATTTACCTGTTATTTGCATTTAACTTTAATTTGCTGTCAGTCATCCAGTGGAATATATCACGAAGACAATCTCTTAGTTGCCTTCTTTTAAAAGAATTAAATTGTTTGTAAGCTGATTGTAACACTTTAGACATAAAATTTGACTCAGTGTGAGAATATAGACAATTTGCTACAATTGTTTCCAGTACCTTGGAGAAAAGCTCACACTAGAAATAGGTATATAACTGTTGAGGTTTTCAGTAGGTAAAGTTGGACTGACTTGCGCTTGTTTGAAATCGTCAGGAAACAAGACAGAGCACAGTGGGACATTTAAAATGTTTGTTATTGTGTAAAATAATGTACCAATACATGCTTTCAGCAATTTAGTCGGTAATGGATCAAGATCACATGACTTATTTGGGGACGACATGAATAGTGTCCTTACTTCATCAACTGTGGCAGGTTTATAAGTAGAGAAGCAAGTAGAGAATTTAGAGAGTCCACTTGTACATGATTTAAAGTATGAACTGGGAAAGCAGAAAAGATCAGACTGATTGTGTTCTTGAAATGACAGGAAAGCGGGTTACATAAATATTTGATTGATTGATTGATTGATACATGATTAGGTAGAGATGGTGCAGGTGCTCTGGGTAAAATTGTATTTATGCAATTCTATAGCTGACGTGGAAGTTAGCGTTATTTGAGACTATATTAATTTTGTATAATAATCCGATTTGGCTTTAGCCATTTGTATGTTGCAGTAGAGACACAGTTTTGAATAACGTGAACTATCCAAAGTGGAGCGTGATTTGCGCCACGCTCGTTTAATATAACGAAGATGCCTTTTAAATTGCAAAATATTAGGAGTCATCCACGCAGCCGGTTTTTGTGACACAGATTTGGTGGTTATCGGGGCCTGTTTATTAGATAGCATTGTTTATACAAGTCAGACAGGTGTCCCTTTGGATCTCTGATAAAGAAGGATTTAAGAATATCAGCCTTGAAGGCAGCAATGCCGGTCTTACGTAAAGGTCTGTTGGACACATTGTGTTTCGATTGTACTAGCGTTCTGGAAAACATAACATCAACAATGACTGTGTGGTGGTCCGATACCCCATCAGAAACTGTTAGCATATGGATGTTGTCACATGTTGAGCGCTTTATCACGAGGTCAAGCCAGTGGCTATGAATGTGTGTAGAAAAAGTCGCATGTTGTTTTAAGTCAAACGAGGTTAGGATATCAGCAAAGGTAATGGTTACTGCTGTTCCTTTATCCAAATGAAGATTAAAATCACCAAAAATTATAAAATTCAGAATGTAGAGTTGCCAATTTTCCAACAACTCCTGAATTTCTTCAAGGGAGATGGCTATATATCCTGGAGGCCAACGAAGGCATACAAAATACGCCGAGAAAGAAGAATCTGAAATGTCTGCTCATGTGGATTCAAAAGTAGAGTAATCAGGGATTAAACGTGAAATTACTTTAATACATAACAAAACGCCAACACCACCACCTCTTCCAACTGAACGTGGTCGATGATAAAAAGTTTAACCAGAAGGAGAAATATCAGCTATGCAAGCAACAGTATCACGTGGTCTTAGCCAAGTTTCAGTGATGGCAAGAATGTCTCCTTTTTCGAAAATAATAAGTTACTAAGTGATATCGTCTTACCCCGAACTGATCGGACGTTTGTGATTGCAAACCTCATGTTGCGACTGGTGGCAGGCCCAGGGTTGATACTAACGTGCCCTGCTAGGAGAAGTATTATGGCTAATTTAAATGTTGGCCTAGTGCAGTGCAAGGGATTGGAAGTGACTTGCGATTAAAACAAAGGTTAAGACATTGCAAACTATGTAAAAAGGAAATCGAATGATGTATTCTCATTTGTTGGGGATATATTGACGTAACAAAAAAGACATTTAGAAGTTCTCTTTTATCATCTCTAGTTTGCTGAGTTCGCAGCTGTTTTCCAGCAAACAGTAACACCTGTTCATCTGCTGAGTTCGCAGCTGTTCTCCAGCAAACAGTAACACCTGTTCCTCTGCTGAGTTCGCAGCTGTTTTCAAGCAAACAGTAACACCTGTTCCTCTGCTGAGTTCGCAGCTGTTCTCCAGCAAACAGTAACACCTGTTCCTCTGCCCAAATAGAGCATTCCTGAAAGCTGATCTTCCTCTCTCTGGGGATAGGCAGCCTATCTACGTCATCTTTCCTGTTATTTATACAAGAAGTTTACCATCCCAATGGATAATCAGTAGAGCATTGGACTTAAATCGTTTAGTGTTTCTAGCATCTCAACGCGAAGTTTTGTACGTCGTCGCCTGATGGGACTTCGATTAGGTCTAATAGTGAATTCAGTAACACCATGTCCAAACGTAGTGGCAGCGAAATTAAAAGTGTTGCTTCGTAATCTCGCTCGCCCCGCTCTTTTTCACACATTTGACGACGCTGTTTACCTTTGTAACGTTTTCTAGTATTTGCTTCCTTTTTATTAAAGGATGGCACAAGCAGAAACAAGCAGACAAAAATCACGATTAGTGCTGATATTGTTTAACGTTTCTTCAGAATTGATTAAATACAAGAGAACTAAACGACAATGATTATTTTTAAATGGAACGTTGTGTAGTTAGTCCATCATATCGTATTCGGCTCGGGCAGTGCTACACCATCGTCCAATCGGTTGCTGCAGCGTCTTCGTCGTCAGCCGACAACACACGTGTCTACTCGTACTGTATTAGACTTTACATCTGTGAGCAGAGTAAATTGGCCAGGTAGATCCCCAATTTGGCATAGACTTGCTTTAGTTAAAAGGGGAAATTTGCAAATGGGAGAGCATTTTTAAAATGCACAGTGTCGAAAACCAACAATGTAAAAGCAAATCCAAAGGACTTGGAGATAACTGAATGGAATGGGGGTTGTGGTTGTATGTTAACGTACAGTGCAAAATTAGTTCGATACATATTTGCCAACCGTTTCAGTGATGTGCTTTTTAGCGGGAAGCAAGCATCGCGAAAGGCAAATTGTATGAAAATCCATCTAACAAGAAATGGGTAGTTTCAGAAGAAATTAAAGCCGACTTTATTTTCTGCGCAGAGTGAATCAGAAAACACATCCCTGTATAGCTATATGCAACTGTTTAGTGGTGTTGTGCTACTTGCACAATTAGTGATATTCTGTTACTCACCACAAGTAGAAAGGTACCGAGACATTCAGCCAGTCCTTCTCGAATAAGAACGTTCGTTATCTTCAGATGAGAGGCAACTTTTCCTTGCCAGCGCGCAATTTGGCTTTCGCCCATGGCGATGTCCAACTGAATGATGTAGCGGCGAAGCCCGCTCTTTGACAGCACCCAACCTCGGACCTGCCCACCGATCCCCATTTAGCACATGTAAGAATGTATGCGGCCTTGTCGGAAACTGGCAGATAATTATTCAACATCGTCACACGATACTTGTGTGTTTCAGCGAAGGCAGACAGCATTTCGAATTTGCAAGTGACAAAATATGGCACTCATCAACATCAAAGAATTTGGTTTAGAACTATGTCTTCAACCGATTTAAACTGTCGCGAACCCGGTTCGTTGATGTCCTAATATGGAGTTGGTTAATACTTTAATATCCGCAGTCAGTTTAATAAAAAAAGTGCGTATTTTTGTTCAAATCATCGAAACAATTGAATTTAGTCATTAGTTCTGGTAAAGCTCAAAATAATGGATAGCCAAAGCGGTAAACACTTTATGGGGTCTAGGCATGCGTTCTTGCATGTATGTGCGTGTGCACCCGCGTGCGTGTGTACGAATGCGTGTGTGCGAGCGTGCTGTGTATGTTAGTTTGTGCATGCATGCTCGAGCGTTCGTGCGTATCTGCTAAATTACTTGGTTTCTCGCAAATAACCACCAATGGATCATTCATGCATACCCAAGACTGTAATAATAATAATAATAATAATAATTGACTTCTATGGCGCCTATATCCTCAGGAACCTGAGCTCAGAGGCGCAACAAAACAGAATCAGTAGGCGTAATCGTATACAAGGACGCGCAAAAGTCAGTATCAGAACGAGGGACAACCGAACATTTATGGTGGGAATGCAATTTGGAATAGATATGTCTTGAGTTTTTTAATCTCAGCAGTAAGTAAATTGTCATTTGTTCAATAAATGTCTTTTTCTACGACTGATAGTCAGCGCCTTTCTGATATTTTTTAATTGCCCCCAGTGGAAAATCAGTTTTAGAAATGTATGTACGACATCTTGGACAAGCCATCTTTATCAGACACGACAGTACCACGGTGTTTCTAGCTCCACACGCACATAAGTGAATCGTTTCTAACATTCTCAAAATAAGAACGTAGCGAAATATCTCGGACAACGCTAAGAATGTGCGTTAGACAAAAAAACCACATGACTCGCACCGCATAAGGGCCGTAGAAACATTATCTTGTACCAGCTGTTGGGCACACAGAAACCAGATTCCTTCATGTAGAACGTGACCCGCAACTCGAGGCCAACTTGAGAGTTTGGTAGTGCGAAATTAAATTGTTATGAGTGCAATTATTTTCGAGAAAAGAACACGCATTTGACAGATCAGTGGACATAAAATGATTTTAGACAGCTAGTGGTTACTCTAACACCGAATGACAGCTGAGACAAGCAGAAGAATAGTACGATTAGTACTGATGATGTTTCACGTTTCTTCAGAACTGATTAAATACAAGAGGACTAAACGACAATGAATATTTTTAAATTGAATGTAAATCGCAGATTACGTTTGGTTGCCGCAGCGTATTCGTCTTAAACCGAATGCACACGCGTTTACTGTTTACGGATTCTAAATAGAGTCTACTCATACTGCGTTAGGTCCACATACATAAATAGAACGCCCGTTAGTAAAACAAGACCGTTGATCATGCATAGGGGAACGATTAATGATGTCACACTGTGATTAGGCCCTACACCTGTGAGTAGAAACAATTGGCCGGTTGTGCTGTACGAACGGGACGTTTATATTAAGACAGATGTTTTAGTGAATTTCCACTGGGGAAATATTCAGGAGTTGGTGACATTTCATAGAGTCAAAAGGGTCATTTACTTCTTACTTAGACCACTACTAGACACATAGAGGAGACAAGGGCTAGACTATTCAACATCTGTGTTTGTGTGGCGCGTGCTAAAAGGGAACCCATAACAATTGACAAATGTATAAATTGTACTTTTTGTGAGGGCTGAGTAAAACAACTGGTCGGTGAAGAATATTTTATTATTCATAAAGTAGTTCCGGGACTATGTTTTATCCTAGATTAACAATGTGACGTAATATGGTATTCAGGCTCGCATTCACAATGTAAGTAACTAAATAACATCACGAAACTTGACACAGCACATCTTGAATCGCCGCGACCAATGCGGGGTTAGTTGAAACATTTTCATCGGATGAGGAGGTAGATGAATGTAGTGCACCCTAGGGAGGAGAGAGTAAATGTCGATGGTCCCTTCTACTTGGTGTCTATAACAGGGGAAGTAAACGGTCGCACACAGGGAGTAAATGTGTAACATGTAAGTGTTGTGAACTCACATATGTCTAACCCACTTATTCTGGCTCCCGCGGCCACAGCTGCTTCCCGGTTAATGCCGTAACTGACTCTCCGCAGGGGTCTAAAGCAGACTGTGGATGGATGGTGCACCCTGTGCCACGTAAGACCTAACTATTTACCCGTGCTATGCATGTGATAAATATATCAAACACACAGCAACTCAATGATGTATGTATAAGAAAACAGTTAGGTCATTGGTAGATCCTCAATTTGGCATGTACTTGCTTTAGTTAAAAGGGGTAATGTGCAAAATGGGGAAGCATGTTCACAATGTAGAGTGCAGTGTCTAATCTAAAACCAACAATATACAAGCAAATTCATCCAAAGGACTGGAAAGAACTGAATGGTTTGGGAGTTGTGGTTGTATGTTAACGTACAGTGCCCATGTTTGTATGTTACATATTTTTTCGGCCAACCGTTTCAGTTATGTGCTCTTTAGCGGGAAGTAAGTATCGCGAAAGGCAAATTAATTGCACGAAAATCCATGGAACAAGAAACTAATATATACATAACAAATTAAAACCAACTTTATTTTCTGAGACCGAGTGAATCAGGAAACAAATCCCTGTATAGTTATATGAAACTGTTTGTGGTATTGTGCTGCTTACCACAATTAGTGGTATTTTGTTACTCACCACAAGTAGAAAGGTACCGAGACATTCAGCCAGTCCTTCTCGAATAAGAACGTTCGTTATCTTCAGACAAGAGGCAACTTGTCCTTGCCAGCGCGCAATTTGGGTTTCTGCCATGACGATCTCCAGTTGACTGATGTAACGTGCTCAGTGCCTCGCCGCCTGCCGTAGGTCTATATTTATCACAACCCACTCTTCCACGACACCTAATCTCGAACCAGCCCACAGATCCCGTAAACATCTGTAAGAATGTCTGCGCCCTTGGCGGAAAGTGGCAGATAATTGCACAACATTGTCACACGATACATGTGTTTTTGAGCAAGCAGCACTTCGAGTTTGCAAGTGATAAATTATGGCACCCATCAACATCAAATGAAGTGGCTTAAAACTCCACCCTCAACTGATTTAGCCTATCGCGAATCTGGTTCGTTGATGTCCGAATAATTATTTAGTATGTGAATAGTTTAAGTATTGTCCGCAGTCGGTTTAATAAAAAAAAGTGCTAATTTTATTCAAATCATCAAAAGAATTGACTTTAGATCTGACAAGTATCAAAACACTGGATACCCAAAGCGATAAACACTTTAAGGGGTCAAGGCTGATCGTGGGCGTGACTTGTGTCCTATCGCCGATCACGTGACACAGTTATGACATTTTACTATGGATTTCAGCGTTTCCATTTTCACTTCAATGAATTTTGGATGACGCATTCAATAATTTAATAGGTTATCTGATAAAAAATGGTTTGTGTTGGGTCTTGCACAAAGATTGACATTCCCAACGATAAAGCAGGGCAAACTATTCAACATAGAGGTAATTTGGGGGACAATGTATTTTAATTTCACCGCAAACAATAGGTCCACATATCTACACAATTGTAATATATTCCTATTTAGAGCAAAGCCCGTGTGTGTGTGTGTGTGTGTGTGTGTGTGTGTGTGTGTGTGTGTGTGTGTGTGTGTGTGTGTGTGTGTGTGTGTGTGTGTGTGTGTGTGTGTGTGTGTGTGTGTGTGTGCATGCGTGCACGTGCGTGAGTGCGGTCTTGATCCGAATTGTAACCACAAATCAATAATGACTCAACCATCAGTAGGAAATATTGCCTTGATATTAATATAAATAGATCTAGTAATAAACAAGTCGAGCCAATGACTATGAACATGAGTAGGAAATGAAACGTGTTGATGTAATGCATAATTATTATGTTTGAAGGACATCCATGAATGATCTATCTAGTATTTAGACTTGATAAATCAAGGTGGATATTGAAATCGCCAAACATGTGAGGTCGTCTTGGAATTGTAAGATGGTTTCAAGAATACTGGAAGTTCATCAAAACATATAATTTTGTACTTGCATAACGACGGTAGATACATATAAAATTAGCTGATATAGACAATGTTTTTTATACGAGTACATATTATCTCAAAGATTTGTTATTGAGGTGTATGAATAATTTCTACTTTATATATTTCAGGTACAAGAAATGCGACTCCACCACCCCTACCTGAACGACGGGGATGATGGTGTAGTGAAATACCATATGAACAAATGACTTGGTTTCTCACAAAATACCACCAAGATATGCTTCTGATTTTAATGCACTGAATGGTCGTGGTCCACAGTATATGTCAGAAATGTTGACAACTAGAAACGTCCATTATGGACTGAGATATCATGAGGCTCTGACACTCAATATACCACAGACAAAGCGGAAAACTCAGGGGATCGCGCTTTTAAAGTGGCTGCACCTCAACCATAGAATTCCCTACCTGAAAACGTGCGCAGTAGCAGCGATGTCTGTGTTTAAGAGTAAATTGAAGACTCACTATTTTAGCATAGCATATAACTAACTTATTAATTTTAGCCATTTAAATAGCTTTACTTTTTATAATCATTTGTATTATAGCATTTGTGTTTACTGTTTTGACATTTTTACTATAACATTTCGTTTACTGTACACCACCATAGAATACCATTGTATATATATGGTGCTATAGAAATGAATAAACATTTACATTTACCAATGGATCATTCATGCATACCCAAGGCTGTAGTCTGAGCAGTAAGTAAATTACCATTTGTTTTATAAATGTTTTAACAGTGGAAAATCCGTTTTAGAAATGCCTGTGCCTATAAGTATGTACATCTTGTCTTTATCAGACACGACAGTACCACGGTGTTTCTAGCTTCACACGTACTTAAATACATTGTTTCTAACATTCTCTAAATAAGAGCATGGCGAAATGTCTCGGATAACACTAAGAATGTGTTAGAAAAAAAAACATGTCTTACACCAGATTAGGGCCGTAGAAAAAGGGTCTGAAGACCATTATTTTGTACCAGCGGCACACAACAAGGTTGCTTTATGTAGAACGTGACCCGCAACTCGAGGCCAACTTGACAGGTTGGTAGTGCGAAACGAAGTTGTTATGACTGCAATTATTTTCGAGAAAGGAACACGCATATGACAGATCATTGGACATAAAGATGATTTTAGACAGCTAGTGGTTACTCTAACACCGAATGACAGCTGAGACAAGCAGACGAATAGTACGATTAGTGATGATGATGTTTCACGTTTATTCAGAACTGATTAAATATTAGAGGACTAAACGACAATGAATATTTTTAAATGGAATGTTGTGTAGTTAGTCCGTCATATCATATTTGGATCGGGTAGTGCTACACCGTCGTCGCACATTACGGTTGGTTGCCGCAGCCTCTTAATCCGACAACACACGCAGCAGCGGATCCAGGGGGTCTTAGAGGTCTCAAGACCCCCCACTAGGTCCGTGGCAAATGTTACAGTAAAGACCTACTTATATAGGCATACATCGGAACTAGTGTCAATGTAAAGACTGAAGTATTAGCAACCCGTTAATACTTACTTCTGTAAGTAGAACGACACACGTTTTTGTTGAAAATAGGCCAAAAACGTGTTTTGAAAACGTCGACGGGGCTATCTTTAAAGTGCTCTAGCATGAAAACTAATTAATGATGTATCTACCATGATGTATGTTAATAATAAGCCTTATCAATGATGTATAACTGTCTCAAACCCCTAGGCCATGGAGGGGGGTCTTAGACCCCCAGGCCATGGATGGGGGTCTTAGACCTCCTGTGCCGGTGGCAAATAATTCGGTAAAGGACAACGTATATGGGCCTACATCGGAACTAGTATGAATGTAAAGATTGAATTATTAGCAACCGGCTAATATTAACCCTTCTGTAAAAAGAACGACACATGTGTCGTCCCGTCCCCCGCCCCCTCCCCCCGGTTCGTAAGTATAACCGCATATGACTACGACTGACTGAGACCCCTCCTGTCAACAAGCCTAGATCCGCCCCTGACACGCGTTCACTATTTATGAAGTCTAAATAGAGTCTTCTCGTGCTGTAAGAGGCAACGTGAGTCTCGTGAACTAGTCTAACTCTGGAGCGAGGTTCCGCATTAGTTAAGCCGATTGACGACCACTTGAACGACGCGCCTTGTCGCCCACCTACATTGTTTGCAACTAATTTATCGGCGTTTACAGTTTTATTGATTGTATTATGGCGTCATAGAGTCAGTTCTACATGACGTCAATTACATATCAAACTCAACCAAGCTTTTTTCCAGGGAGCTGCAAGAAAATTTGGGTACATAATAAAGCATAGGCATAGTAAGGCATACACCATGTATTCAAACGTTATACATACAATGATAAATTGTACGTTTCCAATGACTGGCTGAATAAAAACTGCAGGCGACGCCTTTCAGACCCAAACGGTCAATCACGTCGTTGGTTGTGGCATCCTTTCTGTCCATCACCTTCTGTTGGTGCAAGCTAAGCATGCACAAGCCAGACAAGCGTTCAGTACACATCGTTGAACGAAGCCAGGTCTTAACTCGCCTAAAGGTACTGAAAGACCGTTCAACTTGACAGGTAGACGCTGGAAACGTCAACGCAATAAGTACGGCTTTACGAACAGCCGGGAACAAATAGCAGTAGTTCAACAGTTCCATCAATGTTGCATTGGTTGCAGTGTTCAGGAGTGTGCTTTGTGTCCACAGCTCAAACCAGGCCAGTGATTATTCAGGGTATTCAAGTTGCCAATGCTGTATATATCGTTGACCTGAACATAGAAGAACTCTTCACATTTTCATGAAGAAATAAAAAATCACGTTGACCCAGTGCATACATTGAAACCATTGAAAGCCAAACAAATCAATGGCGCCATCGTATTAGGATAGAGAAAACAATTGAATTTAAAAAAAAAACGTGCAAAAACAAATTAAAAATCAGAACCCTACAATTTCATTAAATGACAATCTATCAATAGATTTATATATGTCCAAGTCAGGTCAATATCATTTAAATAAACTACAATAGTATTATATCAAAACACAGTGCAGTATAAGTGTATGTACTAAACTCTTGCCTGGATCATGCGAACTCGGAATTTGTTGCGATCCAGCTGAGACATCAGTACAGGCTTGAGAGAAAATAGAACAAAGTGATTCTTGTTGTCGGGAGCAAACCAAGTTCCTAGTGACTTTATTATGGCGTCCAGGTATGGGTGATATGTATGGATTATATGTATATATAATATACACACAATTATCAAAACTAGGCACAGTCAGCCAATGAGCGGCTAATCATCGGTTTATAGGCAGCTTCCTATTGGCAGCCGCTTATGAGCCGTCATCGGCCCGATGTTAAGTCGATGGACAAAACCCACATCGGCCCGCAGGCGGATGCCGATGTTGGCCCGATGGAAAAAAAACTACATCGGCCCGCAGGCGGATGCCGATGTTGGCCCGAAAAGTTTGCCGCCCTCGGACCGATGTTGAGCCGACGGACAAAATTTACATCGGCCCGCAGGCGGATGCCGATGTTGGACCGATAATTTTGCCGCCCTCGGCCCGCTCTCGGGCCGCTGTAGGTGTGCTGGTTGGGGGTAGGGGTTGTGGTGGTACGTTAACATATACTGTATTTGCATATATTTTCAGCCTACCGTTTCAGTAATATACTCTTTAGCGTGAAAACAAGTATCGCGAAAGGCAGATTACATGAAAACCCATGTAACCAGAAACTGATAGATACATACAAAATTAAAGCCGGCTTTATCGTCTGCGCCCGAGTGAATCAGAAAACAAATCCCCACATAGACAATTTTTAGTGGTGTTGTGCAAAATTAGTGTTATTTTGTTATTCACTACAAGTAGAAAGGTACCGAGACATTCAGCCAGTCCTTCTCGAATAAGAACGTTCGTTATGGTCATGCAAGAGGCAACTTTTCATTGCCAACGCGCAATGTGGCGTTCTCTCAAGACGATCTCCAGTTGATTGATGTAACTTGCTCAGTGCCTCGCCGCCTGCCGCAGGCCTATTTTTTTTACCACAACCCGCTGTTCCACAGCACCTAACCTCGAACCAGCCCACGTATCCCCATAAAACATCTGTAAGAATGCCTGTGCCCTTGGTGGAAAGTGGCAGATAATTACCCAACATCGTCACACGAAATATGTGTTTTGAGCGAAGGCAGGCAACATTTCGAGTTTGCAAGTGATAAATTATGGCACCCATCAACATCAAAGGAAGCGGTTCAAAACTCCATCCTCAACTGATTTAGCCTATCGCGAATCCGGTTCGTCGATGTCCTAATATGTAGTGTGTGAACAGTTTAAGTAATATCCGCAGATCACATGACAAAGTTATGAAATTTCACCAATGGCGATAAGTTGTTTGTTTTAAGCGGATTGATGAGGAGGTAAATGTATTAAACTAGTAGTGGGAGTTGACACTAAGTCAGCTTCATAGAAAAAGCTATATGAAAACCAGATTGTTCCAATAGAAGGATTATTCTATTCTGAAATATCTATATCTAGATAGCGAACGGTACAGCTATATTAAACGAGACTGTCCTCTGACCCGTCAGCTGTGGGATACAGTGCGTGGGTGTTTGTTATCGAGTGTTCGACTCTGACGTCAAGGATCGTAGTCCACGGCCAAGACTACTCCGAGACTGAGAAGGACCAATAAGGACAGCTCTTCCCTTGTGGGAGGAGTATGCCTGGTACGAGAATGTGGGGTGAATGAGAAAGGAAAGAGAGAACGAACTGTACTGGTTCATGATGCGATGTTGTTTGAGTAAAGGCGCTTTTGCAATGATAATAGTTAACATGGACTTCTGTTATAGAAGTGGTACGTTTCCCTATTACTATTAACTAATAACTGGTTAGCTTAATGAAGTAGGTTGACCCAGGAACTGGTTTAACTGATTAGGGAATTGGAGAAGCTTACTCACGAATGTAGAGAGCCATGTTTATAAATATGCATGTGTTACAACATGTTGTACCAATGAGTTAGCATGTCGTAGTGGATACTGTAATAAGGTGTTGTGTATCAACGACAAAATCACTTTGCCAAATTCTGTCCCAAAAAGGGAAACTCTCGTGAACATGGTCACCGAACGGCCAAATTTGTCAATGAGATGACAATGAGTATGTATTCATGGTTGATGACACTGTGTGTGTAGAGAATGATCATGATGACACTGGGTGTGTAGAGAATGATCATTATGACACTGTGTGTAGAGAATGATCATGATGACACTGCGTGTGGTGAGAATGCTTATAGTGACAACACTGTGTGTGAATGTCAACTAGGCAGTGATCATAACGTCAACGCTAATGCCTTAGTGGCGAAACCTCCCAAGTCCAAGGTCGAGTTTAAAGATTGTTCAGTTACAATGATGGCTGATAGTGGTGCATCGTTTAGCATTATTGATAAGAAAACGTTCGAGAACAAATTCAAGGTATCCAACTTGAGAAATGTAGCACTGACAAGCTAAATGCATATGGTGGTTCTCGCATTGTCACCATTGGTTGTTTTACAGCTATGATCAAGTGTGGTAAACAAACTGTCGGTGACATGTTCTATGTTGTGAAGGGTAACTGTGACAACATACTCAGTGCAAAGTCAAGTCAAAAACGTGGTTTGCTGACAGTAGCAGGGCATGTAGTTAACACAGCAGAGGTAACGGAATATCCCACTGTGCTTGAGGGCATCGGGAAGTCAAAAGAGTTTGACGTCAAACTACTTATCGATGAGAGCGTTCCCTCAGTCGCCCAACGTCACAGGCGTATCCCTTTGCACCAACGAAAGAAAGTCACAGCTGAATTGCTTGAACTTGAGAAAAACGAAGTCATAGAGAGGGAGATGGTCCAACCTCATGGGAACGTCCGGGTGAGGTTCGTATCTGTGTTGATATGCGAGAGGCAAACCGTACTATCGAGAGAGAGAGAGAGAGATATATATATATATATATATATATATATATATAGAGAGAGAGAGAGAGAGAGAGAGAGAGAGAGAGAGAGAGAAAGAGAGAGAGAGAGAGAGAGAGCGAGAGAGAGAGAGAGAGAGTGAGACATCCATCGCCAACAATGGATGATATCTTGCATAAGCTAAACAACGCTCGTCTGTTTAGTAAGGTGGACCTGAAGTCAGGTTATCATCAGCTAGTCTTGGTTGAAGAGTCTAGGTATATAACCACTTTCTCGACGCATGATGGCCTTTGGTGGTACAAGGGTTTGAATTTTGGTATTTCGAGCGCGAGTGAGGTGTTCCAGAATTTCACAGCGAATGTCATTAATGGCATCGAAAGAGCGCTGAACATGTCAGATGACATGTTCATCTTTGGCAATGGTCAAACAGACCGTGAAGCAGTTGAAGAGCATGATAGATACTTGAACCAAGTTTTGCAAAGGCTGCAAGAGAGTGGCCTCACAGCAAATCTCCCAAAGTGTGAGTTCAGAAAGCCGAATATGGAGTTCTATGGCATGGCGTTCTCGAAGGACTGTATTGAACCTGATGCAAAGAAGGTTGACGCCCTGACAAAGATGGCACCGCCAACGTCGGTTGGGGAAGTCCAGAGTCTCTTGGGAATGACTAACTTTCTTGCAAGGTTTATTCCCGACTATTCAATCATAACAACTCCTATCAGAAAGCTGACACAGAAGGAGCAGGCGTTTGAGTGGGAGCTCAAACAACAGTCTGCATTCGACAGGCTGAAGGACATACTTAGCAATGCGCCAGTAGTCACGTAATTCGAAGAGTCGAGGAAGAGGGAGATCATTGTCGATGCTTGTCCAGTCGGGCTGTCAGGAATGTTGGTGCAATACCACGACAAAAAGCCAAGAGTAGTGGCTTATGGGAGCAGAGCCCTCACTGCGGTTGAGCAGAGGTATAGAAGCCAACTCGAAAGGGAAGCCCTTGCAGTTGTCTGGGCTTGAGAATATTTCCATCTCTACATATTTGGGGCTCCGGTGAAAGTTGTCACAGATCATAAGCTCCTGAGTAACATTATATGGAAATCCCAGTGCTAAGTTGCCCCTACGCCTTGAGCGATGGGCCATGAGGCTGTTGCCGTATCAGCCAATAATCGAGTACCGTAAATTTTGTGAAAATCCCTCTGACTACCTATCGCGCCATCCACAGGTCTCAGAGAAGAGGTATAGAGAAAAACTGGTGGCAGAAGAATATGTCATTTTCATCGCTGCAGAGAGTGTTCCAAAAGCGATTAGCTACGCAGAAGTTTTAGAAGCGACATTTGGATGCTCCAACGCTTAGTGCGGAGAAAGAACTTCTGCTCACGGATCAATGGTACTTGCTTGAAACGGAGTATGGTCGAGACCCGTCCGTGGATTATGAAGCACTCCAGTCATACAGTCGAGTCGGAAGTCAGCTCACTGTAACGCTAGACGGACTGTTGTTGAAAGGATATCAAATAGCAACACCGGCAACCCTGCAGAGACAAGTGCTAAAGCTAGCCCATGAAGGTCAACAAGGGGTCAACAAAATCAAAGCTCTTCTTAGAGAAAAGGTGTGGTTTCGAAGAATCGACGCCATGGCAGCCAAGCTGCTAGAAGAATGCATCGCGTGCAGTGCAGCGTATGATCCAAAGTCAAGAGAACCGCTAGTGATGTCAGAACTGCCATCCAGGGCGTGGTCCCATCTGTTTGCAGATTTCTATGGTCCACTGCCATCCGGTGAATACGTACTTGTTGTTTTGGATGAATATTCCAGGTTTCCTGAGGTAGAAGTCATCAAGTCGCTCTCGGCACAGATTGTCATCCCGATTTTTGGCAAAATCTTACCAGAGAAGCTGAAGACTGACAATGGCACCTCCTTTCAGAGTTCTGAGTTCAGATGTTTTGCCAAAGATCTTGGTTTTCATCACCAGCGTATCACGCCGTACTGGCCAGAGGCTAATGCGGTCACCGAGAAGTTTATGAAAACCGTTGGGAAAGTGTGTAAGTGTGCTCAGATAGATGAAAAGTCGTGGAAGCAGGCGTTGTATAGATTCCTCAGAAAATATAGAGCGACTCCACACACTTCACAAGATGACACACTCCAGAAAGATCAGAGCGCGAAGAACAAGATGAAGGAATATGCGGAAGCTCGTAGAAACATACGAAGGTCAGACATCAACATTGGAGACAAGGTGTTGCTTAAAAACGTCACGCAACCCTTTGAGGTCATACAGAGGAAAGGTGCTATAGTCACAGTCAAAGCGCGGAATGTCACTCATTTCCGCAAGGTCAATACAGATACTACGCCCTTGCCATATCCTCCAGATGAGCCTGATCCGGTTCCTTTGACCACAACTGATGTCCATCCACTTCAACGTGCAAGTCCTATGGGTCATGTGGGTTCTCCATCCACTTCTGGGGTTGAAACGCCGAACCTTACTTGTCCTATCTCCCGTGCGCAAAGATTGAGGAGTGTTCCAAAACGACTAGAAGATTTCGATGTCACTTTACCCCGTTTCACGGAATGACTGTCTGGTATGTACCGAACACTACATAATATGTATGTTTTTGTTCAAATGTTTGTTCTAATGTAGCAACGTGCGAATTTATAAAGTTTAGGGAGATGTAGTGTATTTCTAACCGTAAGCCGCGCCACCTATATGCAGCAACTTGCCCCGTTTGTTCTAAGGGACATTTTTACAATAAAGGAAGTCTCCACGCGCATCGAAGTCGGTCACTATTTTATAACCGTAATATCTTAATTTGTTAAATAGTACTGAATGATCAATAGTGTCAAACGCCTTTGAGAGGCCAAGAAAAAATTTTAATGGTACATCATTTTCATCCAGTTGCGTGATTACTCTGTCTACTAGTTCAAGTGAAGCATCGCAGCCACAACTGTTTATGTTGGAAGGCTTTCTATTCTTTTCTTTACAGTTTCCTTATCACCATTCTTAAATCTGTTTTTTTTTAAAGTAATAACCATAACCCTTATTGCCACCATATTGAATCCCCTGTGCAATAGTTTGACCTATACTTGTAAAATAATTAGCGAATTTATTTGCAATATCCACTTTATCGGTTATATTAATGCCATTATCTTTAAAATCGTTTGCTTTATTTTTAGAAAGAAAGTATTTATAATGTCATTTTTGGAGCGGTTAAAGCATAACTCAAAATAATGTATTTCGGCTGCACGAACATTTCTTTAATATTGAGTTAAATGTTTTAAAGTTGGTGAGAATGACCTCATAGTTAGGTGAGTTAGAGTTAGACATTTGTAATTGTTTATAAAGTGAATTTCGATATTTTATAGATTTCATAAGACCCTGTGTGATCCTAGTATAATGTTTATGCTCGTATTGAGTAGCACGAGGCATAACGCAAGTTTTGGGGCATAAAGCTAACCCTCTAACTAGTTTCATAGCGCGAAAATAAGTATTACGAGACATTACTTCCCATTTGGTTAGAATACGGACGCAGCAGACAAATTCCACGAGGTTGTTTTACTTTGAAATTGCGACTGTACAATTCATAAAAATGGTCTCCACAAAAGTGGCTTAGTGAGAAGTAACCACAGGAAACTGAAACAAAGAGTTGATTGTACGCAGTAGACAAATATTTAATCATTAGATTTGTGAATGTTGCGATTGTGAGTAGTAATGGACAGTAATATGTAAATGATGAAATTTAAATATTGAACGTGTGGGACAAAAGGCCAAAATTTAGTAGGACCTGTTTTAATTAAAACATGTTATAACCAAAGGTCTACGTTACGCTTCAGTAATCAAACTTCTACCTTCACATTGCATCGCCATCGGTTAATTCCACGCATTTATAAGTACATTGAATCACTGCTAAATACTAAATGGCGAACGTGATAATCTCAATAGTTTTACTATTGAAACGAGATTATAAATTGAACCCCAACCGTAACTAAACAAAATGTATTGTTTAAGATTTTTCAGATATAAAAATATATGTGTAATAATTATATGTAGACCTATATAATATGATAATAAATGTGTGTGCGTGTGTGTACAATACTACGAGTCTGCCATATAAATAAATTATATCATAAACCTCTATGCTTGAAGGATGTATAATACTACAAACTATTATTTTATTCAAGATGGTACACAATTATAGATGCAACACAACAAGAGGGTCGTACGAAGATGATAGTCTCATTAGAGGATTGGACTCAGTGAATGCTGGGGACTCTATACACAAGGCGTCGGGTAGGCTTGACATAGAGTCTGGATCATGAAATTGGCCAGTAATAATGGCTGTATATATGTACATACATGTATTAACAATAAAATAATGATAATGCCCCGACGTACCATGCTATCATAAAACAGTTTAACTGTCTACTTTGTTCCTTTAAGGAACAAAGTAGACAGTTTCTGTGCCCCGTGTCCGCCGCGTTATCCTGCGGGATAACACGGCGGACACGGGACACAGAAAACCGGGTAAAGTAGCAATAGGGAGCAAGACAGCATTGTTTTCATTGAAGTTCGAGGAAGAACTTGTGAAACCTGTAAAAGAAATAGAATCTGCCATGAACTGCTTGACAATGATAGATCTTCGACGTTTGGCATTCGATCTTGCCGTCAGAGCTAACATTGCTCACCTCTTCACCAATGGTCGGTCTGGACTGGGTGAGGGCATTCCTCGGCAGGCACAACACTCACCATCAGGCGGCCCATTGCGACGAGCTTAGCTCGAATCAGCGGATTCAACAAGGATGCGGTGGCGAAGTTTTTCGGGAACTACAAAGTTTTACTTACGGAAGGTATTTGTCACGACGAGAATATGATACTGCGACGAAACAGGTTTCACCACGGTAGCGAAACCATCCAAAGTTATCTGCACTACCAGCATAAACCAAGTACGAAAGGTATCCAGCGCCGAACGACGCAAGAATATCTCTGCCTTGTGTTTTGCAAATGAATGAATGTATGTCTGATTATATGCTGTGCATGTTTAATGCTATACTATGTTCGGTGCGAGTCGGTGAGTAAGTTGGTGAGTAAAACAAACAAACAAACAAACAAAGGTATAATGAAAATTAAAGCATGTCCGTGGAATCGTTACCATTTAAAGTGGTTTAAGTTTCACAATTCTACCATATCTAGTAGCAGTATGAGAACATTGCCTAGGATGGCATAGCATAAAAAGAAAATATATGACTAAGGTCTTAACCATATTCATTGTGGAAAGGCTCCAAGAAGGACTCGTGTGTACTGATAATTAAAGTGAATACTAATTCAACATAATTTCTGCGGTAGGCAATGGCAAAGCATAGCAATTGGTAAAGTTGCATTGTAGAATGACATCATGTGTGCAATCAAATCAAATGATAATAAATTAAGCATTATTAGTTTGCTTAATTGATATAAGAAAGAACTGTTATCATAATGTAAATTAAAAGTAACGTGGAAGTAGTACTCAAAAATATGAAAAACTATGTTCCGTCAGGTAATAACTATGATGGCTACAATAGGTTTCATAAGATTTTTAGCATTTGTCGACCGTCTAGGTATGACTTGCGGGTATGTACCGGCCGATACGATATACACATGCACGTGTATTTTTTATGTAATCACAATTAGACACACACTCGTTTTAAATGTAAGTAATATGCAAATCATATGCAATCGGTGTTACGTCAGGCAATGATAGTTTTCGTAAGAGTTTTAGCATTTGTCGACAGTCCTTTTGTGACATACCATCCGATACAGTATATACTTGCATATACAAGCAAAAACATAAACATACAACCTATACCATTACAGATACACAAAGGCTGATTAGTGTTCATTCAAGTGTGTGTATCAGTTAATAACTATTTAGTTCCTGCAGTGAGTTGATCTTCTTGATCATATTGTTATTGTCTCTGATCATTACGTGCCCGTTATGTTCCAACACATACGTATATCGTACATGCGATCTGAGTTCCATAAATTATTGTACTAAATAAAAACATACATTAAGATAATACATAGTAATGAGCTGCAATAAACAATTATATACAGTTGTTTCTGTCACATATATAACAGCTTGTACCAATGTTTGCGAATTCTTGATGAAAAACGCAAGCTAGTGACTAGTATATTCCTTATAATATAATTAGATGAACTATCTAATCTACACACACGCACGCACGCACGCACGCACGCACGCACGCACGCACGCACGCACGCACGCACGCACGCACACACACACACACACACACACACACACACACACACACACACACACTAAGTTTCTAATTACAGATTGACAACATTGTACATAAAATACTGCTGCTTTTATATTTAGATAAAAAAATAAATTAAATAAAAATAGTATGATATGCAATGTGTAATCTATTTATAGTAGACTTTTTGTAATTCCACCATAACTGTACAGAATACATTGGTGAATAATATGTACAGAACGATATCAGCTTCATATCTATGAAAAACGTGTAATATTTACGTAAGATAATAATATTATCTTACGTAAATTTTACATGCAATATTATTGCCTTGCACAAATAAAGTTCTGCGTTGTCTATTAATATCCGCATCATCAGAAAGATCCTCGATGATATAATGCCCAATCTTTATCTATATGTATCCACCACATTAAGAATAATCCCATTCAACTTAATATCAAGAATAGTACAAGATTTTTGTATCTGAATATCATGATAGCACTCTTTTTTTTGCATTATATTTAACATCATGACTTATTCCAAAATTGTTCACATTCATACAATAATTGGCATAGTCCAGCTGAGGATGGTGATATTAAGTCATCAGCATACATTATGTGATTAATCAAATGTCCATTCTCATTACAACCAACATTACACAGTTTAAGTTGTTCACTCAATTCATCTACATAGATATTGAATAAGTAAGGGGATAGTATAACACCATTAGTTACTTTGAATTTCACAGAATATAAATCACCCCACCTAAGACACATGATCTGGTTTTTATACCAGTAAGTCAATACACGTAATATATATCCTGACACACCACTTTGACATCAAATGATTGGACTGTAATTAGACTATATTGGTATAAAATCATTAGACTGCCACAATTGTTCGTGCGCCAGTGGTTTTATTAAATGGCATTGTTTCTCAAGTCTCAAGTACTTATACTCCAAACAGCCCAATCTTCAGCTAACGCAGGAGTTTGGACCAACGGCTTTTAGTGTCTCTTCCGAAAGACACGGGCAAAGAGGGGTGAACGAAATTGCCCAAGCTTCGAAATGGCGGAGGTGGAATCGAACCACCGTCCTCTCGATCGACAGGCGGGTGCTCTAACCATTAGACCACCCGCTCCTTGATAGGCGATTTTGATGGCGTTGGCACAAAAATTGCAGTGAGTTGGTCAAACCACCCAGGGGTGACACAGAACGTATCCTTGCCATTCGCGGCAATAAGAAAACGGCCCCTGGTTCTCTTGACTTGTGCGCAACAAACGGTGGCGCCACATCATTGAACCAGAATAATTGTGCTGTCACCTAACGGATTATTGCAAAACCAAAATTCTGGCGCTCCGTTCGAACACATCCCCAATGGCAATGTTTATCTTACCAACCAACGGATGCAGTCGAATTTTTTACAATTACTCTTCAACGCTTCAGGAAACGGTTAGTATTATTTATATTTTAGTGCAATCCGTTCCAATATTTGTCAAATTGGCATGCAGTATCTCGTAATTCGATTCCTTGATCGGAATAAAACGGGCGCGTTACTAACCGAGCGATAATATATCAATTCGATGCAGTAAACTCGCAGTAAGATGCAATCTGATATGAAATTATTACTACATAATCATTTCATACTGCTGGATGGCTAACTAAAGGTCAGGTAGCTCTATGAACTCATACTCATGTTGTTTATATATCTACAGTAGGCTTACAAATTTCTTCAGATGTGTATCACTACTGACCTGACACTACTCACTAGTCGATGACGTACTATGATGACTATGTGTCATTAGCACAGAAAACAACAAGTCAACGTACCCAGGGGGTACGCCAGAACAGAAGTTTTTCCTGGGGTACGCGGAGGTTTGGCTAATGCGAAAGTTACATGCAACAGTCCAAAATTTGTTTCATTTTGTGTGGTCCATGAAGGAGAAAAAATGTGTGTGTATCTGTAATACTATCAAATTCACAGAAAACATAATTTTAAAGCAAACATTAAACACTATTAGAAAACCATGCAAGTCCATGAATTGTTATTCTCGAAGGACAGTTTTCCCAGTTAAGAATCATTGTACCTAAATTATTTGTAATTTACGATGATTTCTCGTTACAACGATTAATGCCAAACTGGTAAATGCCATCAAGTCCAGCACCCTCAATACCCGGCTGTTCTGCCTCTTTTCACAAGAGTTCAATGCAGACCTGCTGAACCATGAGGCGCTGCTCTTTCACACTGAGATCCGTTGGCTCTCACAGGGAACATGGTGTCTAGAGTGGAGTCACTCAAACATGAGATCAACAAATTCTTAGACCACCTTGGCAAGGAGCAGTCTTGAAAATTCATCAAGAAACTCTCAGACAAAGGTGGCTCTTGAAGCTGGCATTCTTGAACGACATTGTTTTTTTCATTGCGTTAGTCAACTCGCTTAAAGGTCCCTCAATTCAAACCTACCTAGTATCCATTACAACATGCTAGCTCATTTGTGCAACTTTTGTATGTAGTTTTTTTTGTGAAATCATCAGAGAAACTATTAAATTATTTAATGCTTGATCCAGCATTTATTGAAGTGAAAATAGAAATGCTGAAAACTAAAAAATGTTTCCTTTGGTGAAATTTCATAACTTTGTCATGTGATTGGCGAGAGGATGGAAGTTGTGCCTTTGATCATCCTTGACCTGCAAAATATTTACCATTTTGGATATCCACTATTTTGAACCATACCACATCTAACAACTAAAGTCAATTCTTTTGATGATTTGACAAAAAATATGCACCGAATTCACGATAGGCTAAATCAGTTGAGGATGGAGTTTTGACAACTCCCTCCAAGGCCGGTTTACCACAGTGATTGATTTCATGGAATACAAACATTCATCATGACGTTAGAGTTGGTGGGACAGCAGAATCAAGGAAGGAAACTTCAACATGTTTCAACAACTAAGTGCGGTGCATTAGGTTGAAGAAACAGGATATGAAAACATGGGGCAACTTTTGCAGACACAGCTGCCTTCCATGTGGAAGTAGTTTCAGACATATTTCCCGGATCTGAATGTTATTTGTTTAGTGTGGATGTGCGATCTCTCTCAGATGGCATGCAGGAGGTTTTTTGTAGTTTGTGAACAACTCCACCACACATGATGCATTTGAAATTCTTCCCTCATCTAAGTTCTGGTCTAAGATGATCGAATCGCATCCACCTGTAACTGAAGGCTTTGTTGATGTTTCCATCTACATATCTCTGAGTTCAAGGATTCTCTGCAATGTTCTGCATGGAAACTAAATGTTGTGCCTGACTATGCATAAAGGATGACCTTCACATCTCCTTACTCAAAACTATTTCTTGAATCTAGGCCCTGGTTTTGGCCAGGAAAGCTCGGCGCTCACATTGAGGTGGTTTCTTGAATAACTGTTTCTTATCCTACCTCCATTTGGGGTACAGCTTTGTCGTCAATAAACTATGTATCATTTAACTCAATGTTGAATGTTGTTTTGTCCTTAATTCTATGTCACTATGGTGGAGTAACTGGTTGATAGTTTCAGGACACAGGGGGTACCTATGCTCTAGACTTATAAACTTAGTTCAGGACCAATCTCTGACTGTAAGACTCACTTTAAACTCCATCCTCAATGGCTTTAGTCCATTGCAAATCAGTTTCGTTGATGTTCAAATCTGTATGTGAATAGTTTAAGTAATATGATCAGATGGTTTAATAAAAAATTTACATTTTGTGAAAATCATGAAACAAATTGATTTTGATCATTAGACTGGGTAACTGTGGAAGTGTGAATAACTGATGTCATAGTATACAGAGGTGGGGCTATTTTTTTGTTTTTGCAAAATTTTGAGTGGACCTGGTCAAAAATAAGTAATTGTTTGTCCGATAATTTCACCAAAAGTAAATAACAAAATTGTACACATGAGCTACCGTGTCATACTGGATAGTAGATGAGTTCAACTTTGCATAAAATGAGCTTGGAATAAGACAAACAATAAATTGGAATTGAGGAGGGACCTTTACAGTACAGACTTTAGTAATGCCAGGATTACTGATGTATTTTGTTGTTGCAGGAAGTCATCCACAGATTAGGAGATAGTTCTACTGGCTGATCACCATGAATCTGTCACATTCTGTAGTAGATTCTGATGTATTTTGTTGTTGCAGGAAGTCATCCACAGATTAGGAGATAGTTCTACTGGCTGATCACCATGAATCTGTCACATTCTGTAGTAGATACTGATGTATTTTGTTGTTGCAGGAAGTCATCCACAGATTAGGAGATAGTTCTACTGGCTGATCACCATGAATCTGTCACATTCTGTAGTAGATTCTGCCCACTCTTGGTATAGTCAAGAGCCCTTCCTCTCTGATGTCGCAAGCTCCTACATAGCAGCCACACCCACTGATAGCCAAGTTGTGTTTTGCAACAAAACGTTCCCATCAGCCACTGCAGCCCTTGAAGCATACATTGATGAATATTTCGGGCATTCCAAAAGAGGACATCGTCGATATGGTGGAGACTGTGTGGCTGATCTATTACTGGCGAAACCAGCGTCGGGGGTAGACACCTTATCCCTGCCTTCCGTCTCTGTAATGTCATCATCCGAATCCCAGGCCAGGGGTGTTGGTGGAGGCAGTGGAATTAAAATGACTGAAGGCTTTGCAGATGAATCATCCGTCGCGAAGAACTACCATCAGCTTCCTGGTGGGTTACTTTGCCATTACTGTATGAATATCAGTATATTGATTGACATTATTCAATTATTTATTTCAGACTCAGATACACATGTGTATATTATATAATTATAAAGATCCATATATACATGTCAAAAAGAAATACTAATTAAAGAGAAGATATAAAAAGGATGAAAGATAAACACATTCTGAACCAACTATGTCCATCACTAGTTTGCTATGCACATATGAGGACTTAATCATTGCTATATCCTGAATTTTCCCATGATATCTGATCTGTACCCAATCCCATGACTATTCACATGTTTTTAGATTCATTTAATTGTGTCAAGAATGAATTGAAACACAGTATTTCAAATGACTGCTTTAGAATAAAGAATGTGACTCTGTCAGCAATGTTCAGTACTGGTGGTTTGGCACCAGGTATTGGCATCAGGCATTCATGTGATCA
This sequence comes from Lamellibrachia satsuma, assembly GCA_033239005.1. NCBI lineage: Eukaryota > Metazoa > Annelida > Polychaeta > Sabellida > Siboglinidae > Lamellibrachia > Lamellibrachia satsuma. The sequence continues at coordinate 789,466 of BSQZ01000081.1, read as the reverse complement.
CAAGATGGGTAAAATTATGTTTCCCTCCACATGCAATGTATTTGTAAACATGATATCCAGACTGAAACATTCAAATCAAACAGATAATGGTCAAATTATATTAAACATTAAAAAACTTTGTGCTTCATTAATTAAAACACATTTGTATGGTAACAGTGGTAGAATAAATATAATACTTTATACTATTTAACATGATTTTCTGATAAAACGGTCAGACTCTGTAGCTAACCATCTAGTGATATTTTCTCACTTGGTTGCAGCAGGGACATCACTCTATGAAAGCACACGGGATCTGGACAGAATTCTTGCAGAGAGTCAGCGTTCACTACACAGGGATGCCACACCCACAGACCACCTGAGACCTCCGACTGCATTCATTGGTTCACCACACAAGCAGACATCCCCAGTGAAGACTGCCACCTTCACACATGCCGAGCTGCAGAAGATCCGCAGTCGAGTGTGTGACAATGCTAGCTACAGATCATTCCTCGATCAGAGTCGCATCCACAGAAGCACCATTCTCAGTCGCTCTCTTGATTCGTTGCTTAGCAATCGCAATGATTCCGACAGCACACTGCAGGATTCGGATGACAAGTATTCGTCAGATGGCGGGAGATGTCCTCCTAGCTGGATTCAGGAAGTTGAAAGTGAAGAAGAGGTTCAGGGGGTTGATGGAACTATTGTGAGTGGTCACATGCTCCATCGGAAGGCCGCTCCCCGTGATAAGACATCTCAAACAGGCTTCAACATCGCCGTCAGCACGCCAAAGCAGGCACAGCCTCTGCAACATACCTATTCTCCTGGACGAAATCAAATGACCAGTAGAAATGCATCTTCTCTAGGCAATCTCCAGGTGGCATTGCCATCGGGATCCTTAGATGACGTCACTTCCAGCAGCCCTAATATGAGGCTGCGCCATGCATGTTTACAGTCAACAGATTCTCCGGACATGATCAACAGGAGAGCAGCCACTTTTGACTCTAGAATGGACTACACCATTGACAATGGAAGTTTGCGCGACACCTACTTCGACTCAAAATCACTATCCTGGTCACGTGTGGCTGATTCGACCCGCCCCAAAACCCCGTCTCTCCGTGATAAGCAGGCAGACTTTTCCCAAAGTATGGACGACATACAGGTGTCACCAGAAAGGAGATCACTTCGGCACAAGAGAGGTGGCTCTCCTGGCAAGACAGTTTGTTTCGACTTCACACCCCAGGAACAACGCCGGAAGTTGCCACCTGTGTATGACTTGATGGCACCATGGCTGAAGGACAGCCAACGTGAGGCGTATCTCCGAAGACTGGACCACGACATTGAGGAGAGTCCCAGCAGTTTTGCTGGAGATTCAGTCTGCTCGTCCTCTAATGACAGAACCTTGGGAACTTCACTGGGTGTTTGCGGGAACAATGCTGTGGAAGGTGTGTTACAATATTAGTAGTTATTGATTTGTAACATATATGCATTGTGTATATTGTAACTGCCATTGTTTACAAACAGAAACTTACAATATATGGGACCTGTGTAACAACAACAAATAATTTTTTTTATATGAAAAATCAATATTATTTTCATTGGATGTTTTGGTGTTAGTTTAGATCATTCGTGTAGCTGAGGGAACTTCTGCTTTCCCTTTTCTTGCATGTTCAACTTCAAAGAACTAAACATGAATTGAAATTATATCGATGCTGGCAACATATGTTATTGTTATTATTTATGATTAAGGTGCAAATGGAGGAAAAGACACCCCATTGGCACAGCAGCAGATGAACACATACAGCTGCTCTAGTATGTAATGCTCAGTGAAGCATATCGTCATGGTTGAGTTATTATGTTTTAATCCTAATTAGTTGTAGTAGTTCGTTCCATATAAAGTGATCATACCATATTTATGTCAATGGTGATGGTGTTGTAAATAACCCATGTAATGTATTACAATGTTATTGTTATGCTATAATTAACCACACTGGCACACTTGTACCTGAACACCAATTCCAACTGTTTTGTACACCTGTTGAGGGTGCAAGCCAGTTTAATTAAGTTGTTATTATTAGTGAAACGATACAGACTTTAATGTAATCACAAAATAAAACCATGTAGTTAAGCTATTTTGCTTTGGCAATATAATCATATTGTTATTAAAAAATTTTGGGGGTGATGTATTCATAATCAATATTTTGTAATCAAACCTAGTCCTACTGCACAGAATAGTAACAACCATAAATGTATAACTGTGAAACATTTGTACTTGAGCCTCCATAATATGGCTAAACTAATTGAGTGTGGTACATTGTTTTATCAATTGATGATAAACTTCAGCTCACTGTAGTCTGTAATTCTTTCTTCGTGTTTCTGCAGTCCAAATTTGCTTTTTGCATAAATAACGTAACAGTGGCAGTCATCAAGAACTTTACCCTGGCACTACATCATGTACCTCCACTGCACTGATTTCATTGTGCACAATGTTATTGTGTCTTACAGATTTGCCAGAAGTTGGAGGATTTCTGGAGAAGGTCCGTTGCCTTTTGGCCACACCTCCCCCCTACGACTCAAGGAGCACTGCAGCAATGCCAGACACACCCACCAGTGAACAGATTCTCGATGGGGAGCGCTCCTGGGAGAAAACACCCACCAAGTAAGTTGTAACTGCTCTCTGAGCTGCCATGACAATGGCAGTTCTAAAGATCCCAAGTAACACCTTGAGAATGTCTATTGAGAATGTCTATTGAGAATGTCTATTGAGAATGTCTATTGAAAATGTCTGTTGAGAATGTCTATTGAGAATGCCTATTGAGAATGTCTATTGAGAATGTCTATGGATACTGCAGTCAAGGAAATACACAGATTTCCTCATTTGATGGCTAAAACTGCCAAAAGAAATATTAATTGGTGCTAGGAATGGTACAGTCGTTATGACATCAAAATTCAGTAAACTATATAACGACTTCCATGACTGACCCGTTGAACAGACAGGTCTTTCTGCATGTGAATAAACAAGACTTCCATGGCTGACCCGTTGAACAGACAGGTCTTTCTGCGTGTGAATAAACAAGACTTCCATGACTGACCCGTTGAACAGACAGGTCTTTCTGCGTGTGAATAAACAAGACTTCCATGGCTGACCCGTTGAACAGACATGTCTTTCTGCGTGTGAATAAACAAGACTTCCATGGCTGACCCGTTGAACAGACAGGTCTTTCTGCGTGTGAATAAACAAGACTTCCATGACTGACCCGTTGAACAGACAGGTCTTTCTGCGTGTGAATAAACAAGACTTCCATGGCTGACCCGTTGAACAGACATGTCTTTCTGCGTGTGAATAAACAAGACTTCCATGGCTGACCCGTTGAACAGACATGTCTTTTTGCATGTGAATAAACAAGACTTCCATGACTGACCCGTTGAACATACAGGTTTTTCTGCATATGAATAAACAAGACTTCCATGGCTGACCCATTGAACAGACAGGTCTTTCTGTGTGTGAATAAACAAGACTTCCATGGCTGACCCGTTGAACAGACAGGTCTTTCTGCGTGTGAATAAATAAGACTTCCATGGCTGACCCGTTGAACAGACAGGTCTTTCTGCATGTGAATAAACAAGACTTCCATGGCTGACCCGTTGAACAGACAGGCCTTTCTGCGTGTGAATAAACAAGACTTCCATGACTGACCCGTTGAACAGACAGGTCTTTCTGCATGTGAATAAACAAGACTTCCATGGCTGACCCGTTGAACAGACAGGTCTTTCTGCGTGTGAATAAACAAGACTTCCATGACTGACCCGTTGAACAGACAGGTCTTTCTGCATGTGAATAAACAAGACTTCCATGGCTGACCCGTTGAACAGACAGGTCTTTATGCGTGTGAATAAACAAGACTTCCATGACTGACCCGTTGAAGAGACAGGTCTTTGTGCATGTGAATAAACAAGACTTCCATGGCTGACAGGTTGAACAGACAGGTCTTTCTGCATGTGAATAAACAAGACTTCCATGGCTGACCCGTTGAACAGACAGGTCTTTCTGCGTGTGAATAAACAATACATAAACACATCAAATAAAGCTGTTTTTATGTTACTATCAACTTAACAGTGGCTGGTTGTTTGGTCTGCCATGGTAATGTTGTGATTTGTTGTTCATATTATGTTTGATGGGAGACAGATCACCACATTACTGGTGAACCAACTTTGGGTTGGCTGTTCTCTCTGGGAAGATATTATGAGATAATAGTGACCAATTCCCTGGTGGTCATTGTTATGACACACTCCGTGTAATACATAGTTGACACTGTATGTGTGAAAATTTAAAGTTTCTGCAGATCAACTCCTGCCTCCGTGAGACAACTTGGTGACTTAATGGGAACAGTGGACGCTGACAGAATTGTGGCTGCTTTGCTCAGCTCTACTAGTGCTGCGAGTCAGGTAAGGTTAATCTTCTTAAACAACACTTGGCAAAAATTTTTATTTAGTTTCAGTGAAATCATCGAACAAATCATAAAATTATTTTTGACTGAGAACGGTAAAAATTCGGCAAAAAATGGCAAAGTTGGTCATGCTCTACATGCTGTGACATAAAACTGTTCACACTTCCTAATGATGAATGTAAATTCTTTTGATGGTATGTATGCACTCTCAATAAACATTACTACTAAAACACTACATGCACTCAATGTCCACCTGTGCTACAACTGGTTATTACCTGTTCAACAGGGTGAGGGTGTGTTAAACTACGATAGCCAGAAACCTGGGACGAAGGAGGCTTTGAAGAACATTCTGTTTGCCATGCAGTCTACGATGGGTACAACAGCGTCTCCAGCGACAGCAACAACAACAGTCACTCCGACATCATCACAGACCCAGGCTTCAGGGATGGCCCAGTCAGAGCAGGTAATTAAAAAGATGATTATTCTGATGTGACCATAACCCATAAAAAGTCATCCACCATAGTTAGCCATGAAGGATGAAGATGACTGGAAAGTTGAAGAAAAAAAGATGGACTGGAGAAGAAGACAGTACTGGACATGATAGAAGGCAAGAGGAGAAGACAGTACTGGACATGATAGAAGGCATGAGGAGAAGACAGTACTGGACATGATAGAAGGCAAGAGGAGAAGACAGTACTGGACATGATAGAAGGCACGAGGAGAAGACAGTACTGGACATGATAGAAGGCAAGAGGAGAAGACAGTACTGGACATGATAGAAGGCACGAGGAGAAGACAGTACTGGACATGATAGAAAGCAAGAGGAGAAGACAGTACTGGACATGATAGAAGGCAAGAGGAGAAGACAGTACTGGACATGATAGAGGGCAAGAGGAGAAGAAGGTGCCCAAGAACTAGATGGATGGACGGGGTGAGGCAGATCATGCAGTTGGGGCTGACAGAACTACGTGAGACAGTGCTCGAATGAATAGACCAGAAAACAATGATCGAGAGGGTCACCAGATGTTGGCCTTGACATTAAAAAAATTATAGATGGAAAAGGAGTTAACATGCAAAATAAAATACAAGATTATATATGACAGTCATTTCAAAACAAGGCCCTATTTGAATGCACCATTGCCACATAGTTGCACCTACAATAGATTTAGCACCTAGATAGAGGCAGTGGTAGATGTATGTCTTTCACAGTAATTGCAGCATGGCTGAATGCTTCCCAGAGAGGTTGAGTTGGTGTTGGAATGAACAGGTTTGAAAAACTAACCTTTTTTTTAATTGTTAGACATCAGTCAGTAAAAATGGACTTAAATTGTCCCGATTGTTGATAGCATTGGTGAAATTGCATAGATACCTTGTCAGTATTTCAACACACAGAATATAGCAAATGGGAGCCACCATGTCCAGATTGTAAATTGCATAGACAGAGGAGTACAGAGGAGAGATATCAGTAACTTTGTGACATACAATGTATTATGAAGTAAGTTGAGCATCATATAAATAACCATCCAATGTACACGTGTCAGTGTATACGTGTCAGTGTACACGTGTCAGTGTACCCGTGTCAATGTACACGTGTCAATGTACACGTGTCAATATTATTGCATGTGCCTAACATTTCATATTCGTGAAGTGTACCAAAAGTCTTAGTTCAGTGATTTAACAAGATTTAACAAGATTGCCATCTCGAACAACAAGTTCCAGATGGCAAGTAGACAAGGAAGCCATTGGCTTATCGAGAGTCCAACAATTTTCTCATCTATGTGTAGCCCGCCCTTATCAGATATCTGTCAATTCTATTTTTAAACATATTCACACTACTAGCATTAACACAATCATTTGGCAGTTTGTTCCATTCATTTATCACCCTCTGTGAGAATGAGTACTTTCTCATGTCCAACCTACACTGCTCCTTAACTAATGCTGCTTTGTGTCCTCTGGTTCTACTGCCTTCTTTAAGTTTGAAGAACATATTCCTATCAACATCCTCATAACCGTTCACTATTTTAAACACTTCTATTTGGTCTCCTCTTAGTCTCCTGGTCTCTAGTGTTGTCAAACCACATTGTAATAAGCGACTTTCGTAACTAAGGTCTCTTAATTCTGGAATCATCTTAGTTGCTCTTCGTTGTATTCTTTCTAGCTTATCTATGTCTTTTTTACGATATGGCCTCCATGCTTGAATACAATATTCCAAATGTGGTCTAACTATTGCTTTGTACAGGGGTACAATTAGATGTTTCTCCTTATACGTGATAGTTCTCCTAATTAGCCCTACAATTTGATTTCCTTTCGAAGCAGCAATCCCACATTGCTCTGAAACTTTCATGTCAGCATTAAATGTTACTCCTAAATCCTTTTCTTGTGTGGTTCTACCTAGTACAGCATCCCCCATTTTATATTCCTCGTCCATATTTCCATGTCGTATGTGTATACATTTACACTTCCCAAAATTGAATAACATTTGCCATTTTTCTGACCATTTAACTAATTTTTTTAGATCATCCTGTAAACTTTGTTTATCTGTGTCATTAGTAACCTTTCTGAATACTTTTGTGTCATCTGCAAATTTGAGTACTTTGCTAGATATGTCATCCTCCAAATCATTTATGTATATTAAAAACAGTATAGGGCATAACACTGATCCCTGTGGTACCCCACTCAAAATAGATTTCCAGTTTGAAATCTTACCATCTACTATTACTCTCTGTCTTCTGTGTGTAAGCCACTTTTCTATCCAGTTGATTACATCATTGCCTATACCATGGGCTTTTAGTTTAAGTAACAATCTTTGATGTGGCACTTTATCGAAAGCTTTCTGAAAATCTAAGTAGACAACATCCACTGGTGACCCGTGATCTACCCACTTTGTAATTTCTTCTAAAAAACATAAGAGATTGGTTAGACATGACCTTGCTTTTAGGAATCCATGTTGAGATGTATTTATTAATTTATGTTTTATGAGGAATTCCACCATGTGGTCTCTAATTAATGTTTCGAGTAATTTACATACAACTGTTGTTAAACTCACTGGTCTGTAATTTTCTGGCTTCTTCCTCGATCCCTTCTTAAACAGCGGCGTAATGTTTGCTTCTTTCCATTCTGAAGGAACTATTCCTTCTTCTAGTGACAAGTTAAATAAGTTTGCAAGTGGTGTACTAATTTGATCAACAATTTCCTTTAGCAGTTTTGGTGGTATCCCATCAACTCCATGTGATTTATTATCTTTCATCTTCTTAATTTTCTTTGCTATCATTTCAGGAGTTACAAATAACTGCTCTAAATGTTCTGATGTATTGCCCTCAAATTTAGTCAATGGAACTGGAAGTGAGCTGATATCTTCTGTGGTAAAAACTGAGCTGAAATACTCATTCAGCACCATTTGGAACCCATCTGAAATTATGTTTTCACTGTTGTTTTAGCAGTGGTCCGACCTTATCTCGAACTTTCTGTTTACTCCTTACATAAGCATAGAAACTCTTGCTGTCATTTTTTATATTACCTGCCAATTTTTGTTCAAAGGTTCTTTTAGATTTTGTAATTTCAGTTGTAGCTAGGTTAAGTGCCTCTTTGTAGTTGGTGTAGTCTTCTACATTTCCAGTGTGTCTATAGACCTTCCACAGCATCTGTTTGTGAGCAATTTTTCTAATAGCTTTCTAGCTAAGAAAATAAAGGCAATGAAGGATAACAAATCACCGGGAGTGGATGGGATTCCTCCAAAATTACTAATGGAAACAGTAGATCAAATCAGTATACCACTTGCAAGAGTATTCAACTTGTCATTAAAAGAGGGAGTTGTTCCGTTTGAATGGAAAGAAGCAAACATCATACCATTATTTAAAAAGGGTTCAAGAAATAAGTCAGAGAATTACAGACCAGTGAGTTTAACGTCAGTGATTTGTAAATTATTAGAAAGGTTAATTAAAGACCATATGGTGGACTTCCTCGTTAAGCATAAATTATTAAATTCATCTCAACATGGATTCCTTAAAGCGAGGTCATGCTTAACAAATATGTTATGTTTTTTGGAAGAAATCACTAAGTGGATAGACGTGGGATCGCCAGTAGATATTATCTACTTAGATTTTCAGAAAGCTTTTGACAAAGTGCCACATCAAAGATTGTTACTTAAATTAAAAGCCCATGGTATCGGGGATAGCATAACTGACTGGATAGAACAATGGCTGACTGACAGAAGACAACGAGTTGTAGTAGATGGAGAAGTTTCAAATTGGAAATCGGTTTTGAGTGGGGTACCTCAAGGATCAGTATTAGGACCTATATTATTCTTAATTTATATCAATGACTTGGACGACAGTATAACAAGTAACGTACTGAAATTTGCGGATGACACAAAACTGTTTAGAAAGGTTAATACTGATGGTGATAAACAACATTTACAAAACGATCTAGACAGATTAGTGAAATGGTCTGAGAAATGGCAGATGCTGTTCAATTTTGGGAAATGTAAATGCCTACATACAGGACATGGGAACTTGAATGTAAACTATAAAATGGGAGATACTGTTCTGGGTACTACTGTAAAAGAAAAGGACTTAGGAGTTACAATAAGCGCTGATATGAAAGTTTCAGAGCAGTGTGGTATTGCAGCTTCAAAGGGTAATCAAATTCTTGGATTGATTAGAAGAAACATAACATACAAGGGAAAAAAGTTAATTATACCTCTTTATAAAGCAATAGTTAGACCTCATTTAGAATACTGTATACAAGCATGGAGACCATATCGTAAGAAGGATATAGATACGCTTGAACACATACAAAGGAGAGCAACTAAAATGATTCCAGAACTTAGAGACCTTAGTTATGAAGAACGCCTGAAAGAATGTCGTTTAACAACTCTAGAGACAAGGAGGTTAAGAGGAGATCAGATTGAAGTTTTTAAGATATTGAATGGGTATGAAAATATTGATAGAAATATGTTTTTCTCACTCAAGAAGGATAGCAGAACTAGAGGACATGAGGTAAAATTAGTAAAGGATCAATGTAGATTGGACATCAGGAAGCACTTGTTTTCACAGAGGACAATAAATGAATGGAACAAATTGTCTACAGATTGTGTAACTGCTAGCAGCGTGAATATGTTTAAAAACAAGGTTGACACATATATCAGGAGGGCGGGTTATAAGTAGGTGAACATTGTTGGACTCTCGATAAGCCAATGGCTTCCTTGTCCACTTGCCATCTGGGCCTTATGGCTTGGATGGCAAATCTTGTTAAATCTTGTCTTGTTAAATCTTTTGACAGGTGTTTTTTCCTGGATCTTTTCCCTTGTTTTCTTAATGGAATAAATTTCTCAATAATGCCCTCAATCTCATATTTTAAATAAGTCCAGCATTCTGTTGCTGTCTTGTTCTTCAGCAAATTATTCCAATCTATATTTGCTAGATATGTTCTCATCACTTTATATTTGCCTTTGTTGAAGTTCCTCCTCCATTGTTTTTTATATGTATTCCCTGTTTTTACTTTTATATTAAAATGGATTTGGTTATGGTCACTTGAACCCAAAGGTTCGTGTACTTTAACATTGTCAACTAATTCATTTTGAGAAGACAAAATTAAATCTAACACATTCCCACCTCTGGTTGGTTCCAAGACATGTTGAGTAAGGAAACAATCCTGTGTTAGAAGTAGAAACTGATGGTCGTCACCTCCAGCACTCTCTAATGATTCCCATTGTATATGGCCATGGTTAAAATCACCCATTATAACACATTCTCCCTTGCTCACCTCTCTTATCGCCTTTTGTAATTTTACATCTTCCTCTTGTCCTATGTTAGGACTACGATAAACTACTCCTATTGTTAATGTTGAGTTCCTGGTAACTATGTTACACCAAATTGCTTCCACACTGTCTGCTTCACTTCTCAGTGTAATTTCATATGCCTGGATAGATTCTTTAATATACAAAATTACTCCACCTCCCCTTCTTTCTCGTCTATCCTTCTTAAACATTACATAGCCTGTCAGTGCTAACTCAGCATCTACTATATCTTCATTTGCCCATGATTCTGTGATGCCTATTGTTAATGAATGGACTTTATACTGGGACACACATTAAAGCTTGCGACACTAACTCTGCTGTTACATGCAGCGGCTCAGCCCTCTGCTCTCGATCTGCTGTCGCACATGTCAGATAAGTGTTACGTTCTCATGTAATAAATGTATTTTTGACATACATCGCTTTGTGTATACCGTATGCAACAGAGCACATCAACATGGTGGCATCGTTACCGAACTCTAGACGCCTAACATGAATGGGTATAAAAAGTGAAACGAGACTGTTATTTGGTAGCACACTACCCCGGCAAAGCCTAAGGCTAAGGCAGTGCCAGTAAACAATATTAAGTGACATTTCGGTTGGCAAAATGGGGGATAATTCATTTCACCCGCCTCCAAAACTTGACATTCATGATCCGAATTTGGCGGACTCATTCAAGAGATGGAAGAGAGAACTTCAAGTGTAGATGGCTGCTACGGAAAAAGACCAAAAGCCAACAAACACCCAGAGGGCGATAGTCCTCAATTGTGCAGGAGCACAGTTTATTAGGATATATGACCAGTTCACCTGGGAAAACGACGGAGACAAGTTACTGCCTACTAAGGTTATGGAAAAATTAGAAGGATATTGCGCCCCCAAAGGAAATGTCGTTGTTAATTCTTTCCGATTTTGGAATACAGAGTGGAGGGAGCCATTTGATATTTTCTTAACAGAATTGCGTGCCATGGCAGAATTATGTGAATATCAGGACGAGGACCGAACATTGAGAGATAAGATTGTTTTCTCAACACGAGGTATACTGCAAGAACTGCTCCTTCGTGAAAGCAATCTACCTCTCGAGAAGGCCATAGAGATATGTAGAACGTTTGAAACGACACAAAAACAAGTCCATGAAATGAATCTGGAACGACAGATCGAGAAAGTTCACAGCAGCAAGCCGCCTGAAATAACATCGCCTCAAGACAGAAAAACCAGTGACACCACAAGACGGGAATGTCAGTATTGCGGTTATTCGCATGAGCCGAGCAGACTAAGATGCCCAGCCTGGGGAAAGACATGCTCCTATTGTCATGGTGCCAATCATTTCAAGGCAAAATGCCGAAAGCGAGTGAGCTGCGTGAATGGAAAAGACGACACGGAAGACGACGACGATTGGTTGCAAGCGCACGGGTTGACATTTGGAGTGAATGGTCACAAGGTACAACAGCGAATCACGGCGATGATGCAGGTCAATAACTGCGATGTGCGCTTCCAGCTGGATACCGGAGCAGATATAAACACAATCAACCAAAGATTTGTATGCAAAGAACAAGTAAAAAAAACAAACGAGAAACTAGTGATGTGGAACGGCACAAAAATGACCCCGAAAGGCATCGTTAGACTACCGACTACGAATCTGAAAACTGGCAACACAGAAGATGTTGATTTCGTCGTTGTGGAAAACAGTCTCACGTGTCTCATCGGATCAGCTACGACACAAGCCATGGGATTGATGATAGTCCATGAGGAGCGGTTTATCAGCCAAGTAAGCCAAAGCAACGACCTAGGCCATTTAGGCATAGCAACGCTTAAAACCGACCCCGGTGTCCCGCCAAAGATTCTGCCATGTAGGAGACTACCAATCGCTCTGCAACAATCAGTGAAAGCCGAACTAGACATTCTAGTAAAACGAGGTATTCTGGTACCCGTCGAAGAACCAACGCAATGGGTTAGCCAGATGGCGGTTGTACGTAAGCAGAACGGCAAGTTGAGACTATGCATCGATCAGCAGCCACTGAACCAAGCACTCATGAGAGAACATTACAAATTGGCAACACTTGATGACGTGTTACCAAACATGAACAATGCCAAGATGTTCAGCAAGCTGGATGTGCAGGAAGCATTCTGGCATGTGGAACTTGATGCAGCTTCTAGTCTGCTAACGACGATGATCACCCCATATGGCAGATACAGATGGGCCAGGTTACCTTTCGGCCTCAAAGTGAGCAGCGAGGTATTTCAGAAGAAGCTAAACGAGGCACTTGAAGGCATAGCGGGTGTGATCTGCGTCGCCGATGACATCATTGTGATTGGATGCGGGGCCACAAAGATGTTGGCCGAGCGTGACCATGATGACAATTTGAAACGGCTACAAGAGCGATGCACAGAGAGGAACATTAAACTGAACAATGCGAAGGCAGAGTACAAGCGAGACAATGTGATCTTCATGGGTCACAAGATAACCACAGAAGGCATTCAAGCAGATGACGACAAAGTCAAGGCCATTTTGGAAATGCCATTGCCCACAGACATTCACAGAGTAAAGCGATTCTGTGGCATGATCCAATATCTAGCGAGGTTTATGCCCGACCTAGCGACCGATTTGGAACCCATACGATGTTTGACAAGGCAGGGTGTGGTATGGAACTGGTCCAAGCAATGTGAAGAGGCATTCAAGACAGTAAAACGGAAGATAACCACCACGCCAATGTTGGCCTACTTCGACTCCGACAAGGAACTTGTGCTACAAGTTGACAGTAGCCAAGGCGGACTGGGTGCGGTACTGATGCAGGATGGGAAGCCGATAGAGTTCGCCTCCAGATCCCTCACGCCAACAGAAAGGAGATGGGCACAAATTGAGAAAGAGTTACTATTTGTGGTATTTGGGCTAGAACGATTTGACCAGTATACGTTCGGTCGCAAAGTCGTGATACATAATGATCACAAACCGCTCGCAGCCATTCTGAAGAAACCCCTAAGTCAGGCGCCAAGACGACTGCAGGTACTTATCTTGAGGTTGTACCGATATGACGTCGAGTTCAAATACGTGGAGGGTGGGAAACTCGTCATAGCTGATACGCTGAGCCGTGCACACCTGGAGGTGCCAGAAACTCAAGTGAGGTCTGTATGTATCAATGTCCTTCAAGACATACCTGACAAGAAAATCCAAGAGGTAGTCGTAGGTACGCAGAAAGATGAGGGACTGCAAAAAGTTCTCGATCTGATCAGAAATGGATGGCCGGACAGAAAGGAAAAGGTACCATATGAAGCAACTCCGTATTTCGACGTACGCGACACATTGAGTCACGAAAGCGGTGTCATCCTCAAAGGACAGAGAATTGTGATACCAATGGCACTTAGGTCTGAGATGAAGCGTAGATTACACGCAGCACATATGGGTTATGACAGCATGATGGCTCGAGCACGAGATACAATATTCTGGCCGAGAATGTCAAGCGAGGTGAAACAACTGGCAGATGGCTGCGAGATGTGCCAACAGGCGAAACCCAAGCAACAAAATGAATCGTTAACGAGTCACGATGATGGAAATGGACCATGGCGAAAAATTGGGGTGGACCTGTTTGAGCTAGATGGAGTGGATTACTTGTTGACGGTGGACTATTTCTCCGGGTTCTTCGAAATCGACAAGATGACAACAACCACTGCCAGTCAAGTCATCAACAAGTTGAAGCCGCACTTCGCACGGTACGGCATTCCCCGGCAGCTTGTAAGTGACAACGGACCACAATTTTCATCAAGAGAATTCGAGAAATTTGCACATCTGTGGAAATTTGAGCACAAGACATTAAATCTTGCGACACTAACTCTGCTGTTACATGCAGCGGCTCAGCCCTCTGCTCTCGATCTGCTGTCGCACATGTCAGATAAGTGTTACGTCGCTTTGTGTATACCATATGCAAAAGAGCACATCAACACCTATTACATGAGGATCAATATCTGCTACCATAATGTCTAACTCACTTTTTTATTTACTATGCTCCTGGCATTTAAGCATACACATTTAAGTTCATTGTCTGAAATTATTGATGAACATTTCTTTGGATGTGTATTTGTAGTAGTACTCCTTTGAGTTTTCTCTGTCAGTTCCCCCTGCGCATCTAGTTTAAATAATCTATGGTACCTGTGCCCTCGTCGACAACTCTGACAAACTCACATGCAAGAACTGCAGCGCCCTTCCCTGTCAGATGAAGTCCATCTCTCATGAAAAAGTCACCTCTTCACACAAAGTTTAACCACATGTCTACGAAGCATACTCCCTCCTCCATACATACCTTCTGTACCTGTGTGTTGATCGCCATCCTTCTACAGTTCCTATATTCCTCACCCCTGCCTCCCATTATTGGTAATATCCCCGACAATACGATCTGCCCAACCCGTGCCTCTTTAAGTGTCTTGATCAACCTCCTGTGCTTACCAATGATGGCTGACGTTCCCTCCTTATCTGCATTGTTCATTCCCACATGCACGAGAACAGCACCTCCCGTGCCACCACCCATGACCTGTCCTGCCTTCTCTGCTATATCCTCTACTTTTGCCCCTGGTAGGCATACTGTTATGTCATCTCCTCTATTTACAATTTTATCCACTTTCCTAATGATGGAATCCCCCAGTGCATTCTGCAACAGAATGACAGATAACATAATCAGTGACTTAGTAGAATGAACTATATCAGATGGGGCAGAATCATTCCCTATTCCTGCTGTATTAAAATCTGCCCCTTAAGTGAATGAGCAACTTAATAGAATCAAATGTTTCTGGCCTGAAGTGATTCTATTATGTGGAGTCCACTGTAGCTCAAAGTTAGGAGATCAGGAAACAGGACATATTTGTTCGTCCCAAAGACAACAAAACAGAGTATTCAACACAAAAACCATACAATATATTACATTTAAGCTGACATGAGAAAACGAAGTGGTAAAAAATAGAGTATAGTCTGAAAATAAAAGATAATGTCATATAAGGGACGGGAGACTCCTACTAAGACTAAAAATTAATTGCTGTCGTAGGAGCCACCCTGTCGATTAATTTCACTGATTATTTAAGTTATTAAAAAAGAAAGTCCCGAGTGGTATTAGTACATAATTACTGAGTGAACAAAAGTAATGTAGATATGTCTGTATATTACAAATGCCAAATATACATACAACCGGTTTTACATAGAGTGATTTTTAACCAAGGAGGAATGGAGACATAGTCAATCATGTTAGCAAATATAACAATTTTGTATTGCACTTTGTTATATATATATATATATATATATATATATATATATATATATATATATATATGTATTCAGATAATAAAATTTGATATAATTTGCGAAACCATGTAAACTGTGAGTGGTGATCATGTCTTTTAATAAATCAGGTACATTATTTATGGTATGTGGCAAACTGTACCTGAGACTTTGTTTAGCAAACTCGTGGTGTACCCTGATCATATGTATATTATATTGACCACGTGTATTAAAGTTGTGAACACTATAGTTTTGATCAAGTGGTAAGTTTTGCAGGTAGACAGGTAGTTTATTGTTTGAAAATTTATTATATAATTTTAGTTCCTGCAATTTTAGAATATGTTCTACTTTTAGTAATTTAAGACTTTTGAACAGTGGATCGGTATGAGCATTGTATCTGCTTAAACATATAATTTGGGGGCTTCCTTTTGAAGTTTTTTAGTCTATCACATCTATAGCCTCAGGCCGTTAAGACAGTGTTTAGATGTGACAATATCAAAGTGTTATACAACATAATCTTTATATTAAGAGGTAACAATCGTTTGAGTTTATTTAGGATACCTATAGTCCTGGAGCACCTATTTGAAATTTTTTTGATGTGGCTTTGCTTTGCCTTTGATCCGGTATAACACTCATGCCAGCACCCAGCAGGTAAAACATTGAAGAAAGTTCAAGGTAACAAAAAGTGCCAGCAAAGACTACCTGTTAAGGATACTGAGATCATTTCATGTTGACCCCAAATTTCTACTCTTGTTGTACAGGAGTATTACAGAGTCAGTGTTGAAATATTGTAGTATTTGTTTTTTCCTGCTATATCTGTCTCTAACAAAAACATGCTTCTCCGCATCTGCAAAACTGCTTCCAAGATCATAGGCCTCCCCACACAGCCTGTCTCTCAGGTGACTGAACATGCGATGCTCAGAAAAGCACATGCAGTTGCCAATGACCCCACCCACCCACTGAACACCGAGTTTGACCTTCCATCTCAGAGATGATACTGGTGTCCAAATGCAGAAAAAATCAAGTTATAAAACAGTTTCGTTCCCGAGGCGATAAGTCTTCTCGACAAACTTTAAATGTTCATCACGTGCAAGCCGATCATGTCGTATTGTATCATTTAATACTATATTTGATTACTTCTGAATATATAAAGTTGTTATGTTTCAGCGCAGACAGGAACGAATGAAGAACATGACAGACAGTCTAACACCTGAAAGTAGACAACTGTTGGCTGCAAGATCAACACAGGAGGCCGGTGGAGAATCACTTGAGAGGTAGGGTAATAATACTCGACAAACATCAGATGGTGGCGGCCCAGGTATCAAATGTGTAGCTTCCTCAGACCTATGAGAAAGTGCCCTTGAATTGGGAATGCTGACGTTTTGTTGTCATATCTTACAGAGCTCTGGTGCACTGTTGGAATGCTGACATGTTGTTGTCTTGTCCTACAGAGCTCTGGTGCACTGTTGGAATGCTGACATGTTGTTGTTTTGTCTTGCAGAGCTCTGGTGCACTGTTGGAATGCTGACATGTTGTTGTCTTGTCCTACAGAGCTCTGGTGCACTGTTGGAATGCTGACATGTTGTTGTCTTGTCTTACAGAGCTCTGGTGCACTGTTGGAATGCTGACATGTTGTTGTCTTGTCTTATAGTGCTCTGGTGGACTGTTGGAATGCTGACATTTTGTTGTTTTGTCTTGCAGAGCTCTGGTGCACTGTTGGAATGCTGACATGTTGTTGTCTTGTCCTACAGAGCTCTGGTGCACTGTTGGAATGCTGACATGTTGTTGTCTTGTCTTACAGAGCTCTGGTGCACTGTTGGAATGCTGACATGTTGTTGTCTTGTCTTATAGTGCTCTGGTGGACTGTTGGAATGCTGACATTTTGTTGTGTTGTCTTACAGTGCTCTGGGTGTCTTGTTTTGCAGAGCTTTTGTGCACTGCTGGAATGCTGACATGTTGTTGTTTTGTCTCGCAGAGCTCTGGTGCACTGTTGGAATGCTGACATGTTGTTGTCTTGTCTTGCAGAACTTTGGTGCACTGTTATAATGCTGACATGTTGTTGTCTTGTCTTGCAGAACTTTGGTGCACTGTTAGAATGCTGACATGTTGTTGTCTTGTCTTTCAGAGCTCTGGTGCATCTTGCTCGACTGAAGGAGCTTGTAGAGAACACAAAGGAATGTCTTCACTGAGGCTGCACAATAGCATTGTCTGGACATTAAAAGCTACCTTTACATGATTTGGTTTGACTGCTCACTTGCATCGCACTCAACTGAAGTAGCCTGAAGCAACTACAAAGGAATGCCAGTTGAACTATTCACATATGTGCCAACCCCGAGTGCTACACACCTGTAAAACTGACAAAAGAATTATGTGATCACCAACGAACCTGTATAATTATCTGTGTCTCCTGGTTAGTTGCAAATGCTCCAAAGGAAATAACTTTGGCACATCTGACAGCGCACATCTAATATATTCATGAGAGTCGCTCGCCAGAGATGGTTTGAGCTCTTGGTCTGTTATTTGCGTGCCATTTGGCTTGTATCCCGTTATGCAAAAATTATTTGTTCAAAATGCAGAAACCCGTAAGGATTGTTTCCTACGTTGGTAACACCTTCAAAAGTTTAGGATTAACCATAGGAGTTGGGACCTATGCATGCATGAAATAGAATTTCACGTATATTAGTGTTGACTCTTCTGGTAACTTTGTGATCTAATAAGTGATATTTAGATATGTGAAGTTAAATTTAATATATATTAGTATTGTGTTGTATGAATAATTGCTGTAGAATGTGCCTTCAGTTGTTTTCATGTAGATGCACTGGCTATTTCTTGGAGTTGCCCATGTACGCAGTTGCAAAAGTTATCAGTGGGTATAAAAATTCCTTTGTGGTTATATATTATTGCTACAACAACGTTATACTTATTTATACTGGTAAACAATCAACATCCACAAAACTGCTGGTTATCCTTTACGGCTACCAAAGGTAGTCAATAAATTCAGTAATGATAACAGATACATGAAAAGTATACCAAGTGTTTTATCTGACATTGGAGATACATATGTCTCATAAGGAAAACATTGTCTGAAACCAATTGCATGGTGTTTGTATATATATGTATATGCAATGATGGAACGAAATAGCTACATAGCCAACCTGTGGAATCGGTTGCCAGATTCAGTTAAGACAGCGAAGATACTGCCGTTATATGGAGAATACTTTTTAAAAATATTTTACAGTAACCTTTTCATAATCTGCAGATGTGGAAATTGTATGTATAATTATTGTATTACTTTTTTGTTGTTATTACATTTATTGTATACGTGTATATATATATATATATATTGCATTACTTTTTCGTTTTTATTTATGACATGACATTGTATATATATATATATATATATATATATATATATATATATATATATATATATATATATATATATATATATATATAATTGTATATAATAAATAATATGTAATAAATAAAAACGAAAAAGTAATGGAATAATAATATATTCATACAACAATTTATTTATTATATATATATATATATACACAAACGAACCTCGTTAATCCAGACGATAACTTCGTTATCCGGACATTTCACAGGAACGGAATTTCAAAGCGTTAATATACAGTTAATTCGGTTATCCAGAAAGCTCGTTATCACGGACACACTGGGGACCATGGTGTCCAAATTAACGAGGTTATATGGTATTTATTAACTTTACTTGTTTGGAACTTAACACTTAAACTATTTTTTTAGCATAATTATTGTTTGTATTGTTTTAGTATTATTTTGTATGTCTTAATTACCATGCATTTAAAGCGCCTGAGAGCAGTCTCGATTGATTGCTATACAAGTAACTTAATTAGTATTATTTATTATTACGGGCATTTCACGGAGCACATACAACTGAGAGAAATCATAGATATATAGACATGTTACATACATTAGGAACACTACGTGAAACAATTTATATATGAGAACCTTACAAATGTTCATATGGTACAACTCCTTTGTGAACCCATCACCCACCTTTTAAATGTCACAACATGTCGTTCATATGCACACGGTTGCTCCTGTTCGTCCGCCAAACCAACTACATCCTCAGATCTTTGAGGTTAGGCGTGAGGAGGACAACACGAGGACCGCATTGAAGCGTTCACCACAGTGTAGATGCCATGTTTCCGCTTTCCAAAAGTTACTCCCATATGTGACTCCCAGTAATTACTAATTAGTAATTACTATATTAGCACCGAGTAATTAACCCCAGTGATTACTCCCAGTCTTCATTCCGTATAGTTACGACCAGTAGTTACTCAAAGTAATTACTCCCCGTACTTACTGCCAAGTAAAAATATTCATTGATGAATTCCAGTAGTTAGTTAGGTGAGACCGAGGCGTGTTGGCGCATGGGCTGGTAGAATTTTGCGATTCGTTGGGGAAATAATTCAGTAATCCTATTGCGGTTCAACCAGGGAAATAATGCAATAATCCTATTGCGGTTCAACCAGGGAAATAATGCACTAATCCTATTGCGGTTCAACCAGGGAAATAATGCACTAATCCTATTGCGGTTCAACCAGGGAAATAATGCACTAATCCTATTGCGGTTCAACCAGGGAATACATGTAGCAACACTAAAACGTTTCAGCCACACCGACGAAGCCACCCAGAAGTTATTACGGTTTTTCACCACGTTAAGTAATACGATTGGAACATGATCAATGTCTTTTACAACATGGGTACTTATAGCAACACTAAAACGTTTCAGCCACACCGACGAAGCCACCCAGAAGTTATTACGGTTTTTCACCACGTTAAGTAATACGATTGGAACATGATCAATGTCTTTTACAACATGGGTACTTACAGATCATGTACCGTGTAGGACAACTTACATATCATGTACCGTGTAGGACAACTTACAGATCATGTACCGTGTAGGACAACTTACAGATCATGTACCGTGTAGGACAACTTACAGATCATGTACCGTGTAGGACAACTTACAGATCATGTACCGTGTAGGACAATTTACAGATCATGTACCGTGTAGGACAACTTGGTGAAGCGATGGCATTTGGGCATACGTCGAAAGGAACGAAACCCTATTGCCCCAGGTATACATTAAATTCATTATTCGCGTTAATAAAATATGCCATAACATTGATATTCCGTATTGTAGTTAGGTAGATATGTGAAGTTTCCCTGGCGCGGTTCACTGTAACAACTAGCCCCGTAAACAAAGAACATGTGGATCTCAAAGCAAGTGTCACTCGTGCACACACACACACACACACACACACACACACACACACACACACACACACACACACACACACACACACACACACACACACGCACACACACACGCACCCACACACAGTAGGTGTTCACTCCTTCATACATTAAAGTTGCATTCTGAGATCGTCCATCTTTTAAATACAAATTTACAGTGAATCAACATGCCCCATACATTATATATCACTTCCCTCAACTCCATATAAAGTTTTGTTCACATAATATGCAATTTTAAGATAATACGGCGCAAAAGACGAAAAATTATATCCGCGTGTCAGACGTGTATTATTCCGCTCGCTCGTAGAATCTAATTTACCAGGGAATCCCGCTGTCGACCGGTGACGTGTCAGACATGCGCAATGGTAAAATGTCTGGCCTTCTACTGTATGTATTCGTTTGCATCTCCTAAACGTTCCAAAGGTTGAATATGACGATTAGTTGTGGTTTGCATGATAATTATTCTGCTGCTATTAGTAAATGTCATGGATGGTGTTTTAAATTATAGAGGTGTCTGTAGTGCATTTTGTGAGAAACATCAAAGTAGCGGTAACCATGTCTATTTTTTTATCAACGTCTTCATCTCTCACATCGGTTTATGTTGTTGCAATGTTGCTGGCATTGTCTGACAGTGTTGCCGGCATTGTCTGACAATGTTGCCGGCATTGTCTGACAATGTTGCCGGCATTGTCTGACAATGTTGTGCCATTTAATTAAGGTCCGTTTAATAAATCATCTGGTAGTCAAATCAAGACCTTCTTGACTTCAGTGATATAAAGTTTGATAGAAGTTAGTGTCGTAAAATCGTCGCGTTGTCCGTGCCCGTGGTTAGGTCTCAATGTTATTTACTAGTCTAGACTAGAGAGGGTCCCAAGTCTGTGCGTCACGCAATTCCGTGGCAAGTAGCAGTATTTGTCTCAAACCTAAAACGTTTACACTGAATGATGACATGCCAGCCATGTTTATTAACAAATGTAGCTGCCAGTTCATCATAAACTTTCACCGAAGCATTCACACTGAAGAGAAAAACGTCACGCCGTGCACGTCATCGGGTGGAGTGTTAGCGGGTGATAGCGAGGTCACTTGTGACTCCGTTCTGTCGTCATCTCTGCGGACGTGTATGCACGATTACTTCGTTAGCTTATCTGCCGCCAGCAATCTCTTTCTGGTAGCTTTGCTGACAACTCCCAGGACAATTCTGTCTCATATAAGGCTGTCTTCCAGCTCTTTGAAGTTACACGTCTTAGCGAGATTGTGGAGCGTTGCCACGTATGAGTCAAACTTCTCGCCTAGTTGTTCGTCTCTTGTAAAGAATACGTATCGTTCGTATGTTTCGTTTGTTTCTCCCAGGCAGTAGTCATCGAGAGCCTCAGTTATGTTGTCTACATCAAGTCGTTCATGTCCGGATGCAGGGCAGCAACCCACCCAGTACGTCCATGGCCTGTTCCCCAGGCAGGAGTTGAGTGTGGCAATTCG
>BSQZ01000081.1:729708-764708 GCA_033239005.1 Lamellibrachia satsuma | reverse complement strand
ATATGTATACTTACTTACTTCTTAGTGCTCTTCATGCCCACTGGTACATGAGGCAGAAACAAGGGTCCTACACCTCTTTCTGTCTGCAGCCTCTTTTGCAGCCTGTCCCAGCTTAGGTGTATTTGTTTGAGTTCTTCTTCCGCAGTTTTCCTCCAGTTTTTTTGGCCGACCTCGTTTACTTTGACCTTCAGGTGTCCATCTTAGTGCAATCTTTGAGATGTTGTCGTTCTCCTTTCTCAGAACATGGCTGATCCATCTCCATCTTCTTGTGGCGAGTGTGTTGTTCATATTGCTTTGTCCGATTATTCTTAGCAATCGGTTGTTTGATATATTTTTGTGGCCAGAATATTCTCATGATATTTTGAAGGCATTTTCTAAGGGAGGTAGAAAGGTCTAGTTTTGTCATACGCCAGCATTCTGAGCCATAGGATAGTATGGAGAGGACATAGCTTTGATATAATCTCAGCTTTGTTCCTCTGCAGTTCTTAGTTATCTAGATATATTGATACCTAATTTCTCTGATTTAGCCCCATCACCTTGGATTTGTTTTTGTTTATCTTGAGTCCTAATTTTTGTCTGATGTCCTTGAGTGTGTTTGTCCTTTCCTGCTTGTCGTCGTGTCGCGTATGTGCCGGGGGGGCTACTACGTCGGCTATAGTATAGTTCTCGTAGCTTGATTAGATCGACAATATGTGACGGAACTCCATATGTAGTAGTATCCTCCTCCAGTACTGCGAAGAGCCACCAGGGCATCTACATCTCACCACACAGCTGCTGCTACCCTCGAACACCGCTGGCCATAAAAGGATATCCTTACCAACTGCCTCCCGCCTCTGGAATGAACTACCAGAGGAAATAGTTAGAATCACAGAGAGAGAGAGAGACATAAGTCCATGCGTTGTTTCAGCGCCTGCCCCCACAGTGTAGAGGACAGCTGCTCTAGCAATGAAAAAGCACATATAGAAAAAATATACGAATCATTCAACTTTAGAAAGTTAGTGGTCGCAACGGATTTTGTTAAACCCAACGGTCTTAGGGCGTAAGAGACATAATATTATTATCAATTCAACTACTTCCCGAAGAGCGACTGTTGTGAATACATATTAGCTGTGCGAAGTCAGCTGCGACAAAAGCTCGAGACATCCGATTGCAGGTGTGCGCCACTCAGTGTAATCAACTATGTAAACATGTATAGGCCTACATTACAATGAAGTGACCCCGTTGATGGACCAATTGGATGACGGAGCGCGCGCACGCGCACGCACGCGCACACACAATGCCCATACAAGTAAATGTGGGTCGAATGAGTTTCATGATTATTAGAACAAGACTACCAGAATTGTTGCAAGTGTCATATCGCATGATGTCCTGGGGTTTCTTTCAGTGACGGGCCAAGTATCATCATTAAATAACCGTTTCAGCACAAATGATGGCAGTCGTTTCTGTAACGCCTTTGACATCTTGATAAATGGGAGGGAATTACTTCGAAGTGAACGCCAACTTCATTTCATCTATTTTCCTTTATGTGTACTGCACGATGACGTCAATTGTGCACGTCAATGCGAGGACAATTTAGATATGCAGAGTCTAGTTTGACGTTTATGACGTGAAAATGGCGTGACGAGGCACCATTTGGGGCACATATAAAATACAACATTTACAGCTAACATTTTATATCCAATATGATTATGTAAGGTTGATTACCTCTGCTGTAATATCCAACACGTCGGTTAAAATAAGTTGCTTAGTGTCATCAAGAAACAAAAGAAAACATTAGTCCATCAGCATTTGATATTGCTTTCAGAACGTGTTAGTATATGTCAACATTTAGAAGTACTCTTGTTTCAACACGACTTAACAAGACAGCCGTCCAAAGCAGCAAGCTTCACGTGGCAGGGCGAACGTAGAAGCTGTTGTTTGTCAATTATTAACAAGCTCAACGTAATAAATACGGGTTTCAGAAACTACCACAGTATCGTTCATGCAAACCTGGATGGGCGAAGACCCAACAAGAATTAGTGAATGAATAGTTAAATAGAAAAGTAATTTTAGTATGCCAAGTTTAGTTTTTTTTACATACAATAGTCATTCGAGCACACAAATGTCGTAGCAACGCCAATGGGCAATTATAGGTGGGAGGTAAGATTGATGAGGGGTGGATTCTCAAAATTGGCGTGAGATGGGAAGTTGAAATCCTTGCCACACACCATCAATATATAGTGGAATTGTGTAATATAATCGCAGTTCAAGTGTTTTTAAACTTGCCTGCATTACGTAATTGTAACACGCATTCAATCTATAAATGAACTCAGTAAATTAATCCCATTTGTTGAATATTGTCATGCGACGCTGTACATTGCCATTGGTAAGGCTTGGCCTTGGGTGCCGCTTTTAAAACACGGCAGATACAAGTACAACATATAGTAACATTTTATAAAATTCTTAACTGTTACATACATGGATGTTGTCGAGACCCACAAATGCATTTTCACGACGTCGCAATACTCAGTTGCGACGAAATCGCCGTCTGAATACAGGGCGCAGAACTTACGCGACCTCTTCCAGTGGTCTTAACTTGACGCAAAAATGTACGCCATATTTACGCAAATTCGTATCTTAATTAAACGTTTCTAGCAAGCAAGTGCTGAATATTTGTAACACTTCCAAACTATCTGATTTTGTAATGAGAAATATGATGCTGTGTTGTCAATTAATCGCCGAGAAGAATGTAAACAATGGCGCACAATACGGCTGCACGCGCAGCACGTGCAGCACGCCCAGTTGTTTCCGCCTGTTCTGACGTCACGGGGTACATGACCTAGATTTCGCGGACTGCACTGGAGCGATACCAGATGGTTATAATTAGTCTGGCTCTGGTAACTAATTAACTTGAAGGATGCTGCTAATATTTTGTTATATGAATTTTTTTTTTACTATAAACTGCCTTGCTGGCCAGTTGAAAGCCATTACTGCAATCTTACTGCAGGAAGTCTTCCAGAAAGGCGAACAATGCCGAAAAACAGCGATTCTATTAACATCGCCTTGACGAATATATGGGATATCGTGATCAATTAGGAGGCGTCACACATTTCTGTTATTGATTAATAATTTAGTAGTTAGTTGCTGTCAGTAGCCAGATACTTCCAGAAGTTAGTTATTCCCAGTGCGTATTTACTCCCAGTAATTATTTACTTACAGTTGTTAGGTAGTTCCTGTTGTTTATTACTTTCAGTTGTTATTTACTTTAGTAGGTAGTTGCTCACAGTAGATATTTACTTCCAATAGTTAGTCACTCCCAGTAGGTAGTTACTCGAACTAGTTAGTCACTGCCAGTAGTTAGTCACTGCCAGTAGTTAGTCACTGCCAGTAGTTAGTCACTCCCAGTAGTTAGTCACACCCAGTAGTTAGTCACTGCCAGTAGTTAGTCACTGCCAGTAGTTAGTCACTCCCAGTAGGTAGTTACTCGAACTAGTTAGTCACTGCCAGTAGTTAGTCACTGCCAGTAGTTAGTCACTGCCAGTAGTTAGTCACACCCAGTAGTTAGTCACTGCCAGTAGTTAGTCACACCCAGTAGTTAGTCACTCCCAGTAGGTAGTTACTCGAACTAGTTAGTCACTGCCAGTAGTTAGTCACTGCCAGTAGTTAGTCACTGCCAGTAGTTAGTCACACCCAGTAGTTAGTCACTCCCAGTAGGTAGTTACTCGAACTAGTTAGTCACTGCCAGTAGTTAGTCACTGCCAGTAGTTAGTCACTGCCAGTAGTTAGTCACACCCAGTAGTTAGTCACTCCCAGTAGGTAGTTACTCGAACTAGTTAGTCACTGCCAGTAGTTAGTCACTGCCAGTAGTTAGTCACTGCCAGTAGTTAGTCACACCCAGTAGTTAGTCACTCCCAGTAGGTAGTTACTCGAACTAGTTAGTCACTGCCAGTAGTTAGTCACTGCCAGTAGTTAGTCACTGCCAGTAGTTAGTCACACCCAGTAGTTAGTCACTGCCAGTAGTTAGTCACTGCCAGTAGTTAGTCACTCCCAGTAGTTAGTCACACCCAGTAGTTAGTCACTCCCAGACGTGTCACAAAAGCTACTGTTGACTGTCGGAAACCACCACGCCGTTCAACTTCTTAGGCGTGTTTTATAGCTGATGGTGTATAACGTTTAATGACGGCACCTTGAATGCGACAAATCAGCTCCTCACACTTCGTAATTTGTATTGCAGGGTTGGCACGAATTCGTAACCGAGTCTTGTTAAGTTCGCATATGTATATCAACCAATGTCTGCTATGAAGTTCACGCACTTCAGCATCGTTTTGATGAATTCGTAAGCACATCTATAAATCATAAAATTCTAAAGCGGAGTTCGCGCTCTTGTGTCATAAGTTAATTCAGGGGGAATTTATGTTCTACCTGTGGCAGACCACTGCACCCCTTGGAAAATTAGACATTTCAAAGAAACGGTCATATAAACAGCGACAATGCGTTTTGACAGTACAAGTACACCGAAATTGGTGGCTGCAAGTAACTGTCAGAGAAGGTTTGACCACAGTCAAAAACATATAAGCACGAATGTGTTTGACACTCACACAGCTCCCCCTTATTCGTTTGAGTAATAAGCCATAATGCAATAATAAACAGTTATTATTATAGTAATTAATTATATCATCAAATTCTAATACATATCCGTGAATGTGCAACATTATTTTAATCTCCTGAAGACAGGTTGGTTACAAAAATTTTTTTCTAAACCCGTGAAAGAACGTTTCTGCCATGAGACATGACTAGACATGCTACCCGTGAGAGAGGCTACCCATGAGACATCACAATGTATAAATAGCACAAACGTTTGGACTTGGGCATGCATTAATGCACTTCAAAGTCACACCGCCCCCAACTGATTCGGAATCTGCCAACACAGGAAACGAGAGAAACGACGTTTGCCTACGTTACCTATAATAAATGTTGGCACGGCAGAACTTGGCAGTTTGTGTACCACTGAATCTACCACGTTACGAATTACAGTGTGTGTACCACTGAATCTACCACGTTACGAATTACAGTGTGTGTACCACTGAATCTACCACGTTACGAATTACAGTTTGTGTACCACTGAATCTACCACGTTACGAATCATTCAATTTTAAAGCCTACGAATGAACCTACGGAAGACCGAGGTTGCGTAGATAGAGAACCACGATGACCGAGGTTGCGTAGATAGAGAACCATGATGACCGAGGTTGCGTAGATAGAGAACCATGATGACCGAGGTTGCGTAGATAGAGAACCATGATGACCGAGGTTGCGTAGATAGAGAACCATGATGACCGAGGTTGCGTAGATAGAGAACCATGATGACCGAGGTTGCGTAGATAGAGAACCATGATGACCGAGGTTGCGTAGATAGAGAACCATGATGACCGAGGTTGCGTAGATAGAGAACCATGATGACCGAGGTTGCGTAGATAGGGAACCATGATGACCGAGGTTGCGTAGATAGGGAACCATGATGACCGAGGTTGCGTAGATAGGGAACCATGATGACCGAGGTTGCGTAGATAGAGAACCATGATGACCGAGGTTGCGTAGATAGAGAACAATGATGACCGAGGTTGCGTAGATAGAGAACCATGATGACCGAGGTTGCGTAGATAGGGAACCATGATGACCGAGGTTGCGTAGATAGAGAACCATGATGACCGAGGTTGCGTAGATAGAGAACCATGATGACCGAGGTTGCGTAGATAGGGAACCATGATGACCGAGGTTGCGTAGATAGGGAACCATGACGACCGAGGTTGGGTAGATAGAGAACCATGACGACCGAGGTTGCGTAGATAGGGAACCATGACGACCGAGGTTGGGTAGATAGGGAACCATGACGACCGAGGTTGGGTAGATAGAGAACCATGACGACCGAGGTTGGGTAGATAGAGAACCATGACGACCGAGGTTGGGTAGATAGAGAACCATGACGACCGAGGTTGGGTAGATAGAGAACCATGACGACCGAGGTTGGGTAGATAGAGAACCATGACGACCGAGGTTGGGTAGATAGAGAACCATGACGACCGAGGTTGCGTAGATAGGGAACCATGACGACCGAGGTTGGGTAGATAGAGAACCATGACGACCGAGGTTGGGTAGATAGGGAACCATGACGACCGAGGTTGGGTAGATAGAGAACCATGGCGACCGAGGTTGGGTAGATAGAGAACCATGACGACCGAGGTTGGGTAGATAGAGAACCATGACGACCGAGGTTGGGTAGATAGAGAACCATGACGACCGAGGTTGGGTAGATAGAGAACCATGACGACCGAGGTTGCGTAGATAGAGAACCATGACGACCGAGGTTGGGTAGATAGAGAACCATGACGACCGAGGTTGGGTAGATAGAGAACCATGACGACCGAGGTTGGGTAGATAGAGAACCATGACGACCGAGGTTGGGTAGATAGAGAACCATGACGACCGAGGTTGGGTAGATAGAGAACCATGACGACCGAGGTTGCGTAGATAGAGAACCATGACGACCGAGGTTGCGTAGATAGAGAACCATGACGACCGAGGTTGCGTAGATAGAGAACCATGACGACCGAGGTTGCGTAGATAGAGAACCATGACGACCGAGGTTGGGTAGATAGAGAACCATGACGACCGAGGTTGCGTAGATAGGGAACCATGACGACCGAGGTTGGGTAGATAGGGAACCATGACGACCGAGGTTGGGTAGATAGAGAACCATGATGACCGAGGTTGGGTAGATAGAGAACCATGACGACCGAGGTTGCGTAGATAGAGAACCATGATGACCGAGGTTGGGTAGATAGAGAACCATGACGACCGAGGTTGGGTAGATAGAGAACCATGACGACCGAGGTTGGGTAGATAGAGAACCATGAAGACCGAGGTTGCGTAGATAGAGAACCATGATGACCGAGGTTGGGTAGATAGAGAACCATGACGACCGAGGTTGGGTAGATAGAGAACCATGACGACCGAGGTTGGGTAGATAGAGAACCATGACGACCGAGGTTGCGTAGATAGAGAACCATGACGACCGAGGTTGGGTAGATAGAGAACCATGACGACCGAGGTTGCGTAGATAGAGAACCATGACGACCGAGGTTGCGTAGATAGAGAACCATGATGACCGAGGTTGGGTAGATAGAGAACCATGACGACCGAGGTTGGGTAGATAGAGAACCATGACGACCGAGGTTGGGTAGATAGAGAACCATGACGACCGAGGTTGGGTAGATAGAGAACCATGACGACCGAGGTTGGGTAGATAGAGAACCATGATGACCGAGGTTGCGTAGATAGAGAACCATGACGACCGAGGTTGCGTAGATAGAGAACCATGACGACCGAGGTTGCGTAGATAGAGAACCATGACGACCGAGGTTGGGTAGATAGAGAACCATGACGACCGAGGTTGGGTAGATAGAGAACCATGACGACCGAGGTTGGGTAGATAGAGAACCATGACGACCGAGGTTGGGTAGATAGAGAACCATGACGACCGAGGTTGGGTAGATAGAGAACCATGACGACCGAGGTTGGGTAGATAGAGAACCATGACGACCGAGGTTGGGTAGATAGAGAACCATGACGACCGAGGTTGGGTAGATAGAGAACCATGACGACCGAGGTTGGGTAGATAGAGAACCATGACGACCGAGGTTGGGTAGATAGAGAACCATGACGACCGAGGTTGCGTAGATAGAGAACCATGACGACCGAGGTTGGGTAGATAGAGAACCATGACGACCGAGGTTGGGTAGATAGAGAACCATGACGACCGAGGTTGGGTAGATAGAGAACCATGACGACCGAGGTTGGGTAGATAGAGAACCATGACGACCGAGGTTGGGTAGATAGAGAACCATGACGACCGAGGTTGGGTAGATAGAGAACCATGACGACCGAGGTTGGGTAGATAGAGAACCATGATGACCGAGGTTGGGTAGATAGAGAACCATGACGACCGAGGTTGGGTAGATAGAGAACCATGACGACCGATGTTGGGTTGATAGAGGACCATGACGACCGAGGTTGGGTAGATAGAGAACCATGACAACTGAAGTTGGGTAGATAGAGGACCATGATGACCGAGGTTGGGTAGATAGAGAACCACGATGACCGAGGTTGGGTAGATAGAGAACCATGACGACCGAGGTTGGGTAGATAGAGAACCATGACGACCGAGGTTGCGTAGATAGAGAACCATGACGACCGAGGTTGGGTAGATAGAGAACCATGACGACCGAGGTTGGGTAGATAGAGAACCATGACGACCGAGGTTGGGTAGATAGAGAACCATGACGACCGAGGTTGGGTAGATAGAGAACCATGATGACCGAGGTTGGGTAGATAGAGAACCATGATGACCGAGGTTGCGTAGATAGAGAACCATGACGACCGAGATTGGGTAGATAGAGAACCATGATGACCGAGGTTGGGTAGATAGAGAACCATGATGACCGAGGTTGGGTAGATAGAGAACCATGATGACCGAAGTTGCGTAGATAGAGAACTATGATGACCGAGGTTGGGTAGATAGAGAACCATGACGATCGAGGTTGGGTAGATAGAGAACCATGATTATCGAGGTTGCGTAGATAGAGAACCATGACGACCGAGATTGGGTAGATAGAGAACCATGACGACCGAGGTTGCGTAGATAGAGAACCATGACGACCGAGGTTGCGTAGATAGAGAACCATGATGACCGAGGTTGGGTAGATAGAGAACCATGATGACCGAGGTTGGGTAGATAGAGAACCATGACGACCGAGGTTGGGTAGATAGAGAACCATGACGACCGAGGTTGGGTAGATAGAGAACCATGACGACCGAGGTTGGGTAGATAGAGAACCATGACGACCGAGGTTGGGTAGATAGAGAACCATGACGACCGAGGTTGCGTAGATAGAGAACCATGACGACCGAGGTTGCGTAGATAGAGAACCATGATGACCGAGGTTGCGTAGATAGAGAACCATGACGACCGAGGTTGGGTAGATAGAGAACCATGACCACCGAGGTTGGGTAGATAGAGAACAATGACGACCGAGGTTGCGTAGATAGAGAACCATGACGACCGAGGTTGGGTAGATAGAGAACCATGACGACCGAGGTTGCGTAGATAGAGAACCATGACGACCTAGGTTGCGTCGATAGAGAACCATGACGACCGAGGTTGCGTAGACAGAGAACCATGATGACCGAGTTCGGGTAGATAGGGAACCATGACGACCGAGGTTGGGTAGATAGAGAACCATGCCGACCGAGGTTGGGTAGATAGAGAACCATGATGACCGAGGTTGGGTAGATAGAGAACCATGACCACCGAGGTTGGGTAGATAGAGAACAATGACGACCGAGGTTGCGTAGATAGAGAACCATGACGACCGAGGTTGGGTAGATAGAGAACCATGACGACCGAGGTTGGGTAGATAGAGAACCATGACGACCGAGGTTGGGTAGATAGAGAACCATGACGACCGAGGTTGGGTAGATAGAGAACCATGACGACCGAGGTTGGGTAGATAGAGAACCATGACGACCGAGGTTGGGTAGATAGAGAACCATGACGACCGAGGTTGGGTAAATAGAGAACCATGACGACCTAGGTTGCGTCGATAGAGAACCATGACGACCGAGGTTGCGTAGACAGAGAACCATGATGACCGAGGTGGGGTAGATAGAGAACCATGACGACCGAGGTTGTGTAGATAGGGAACCATGACGACCGAGGTTGCGTAGATAGAGAACCATGATGACGGATGTTGGGTAGATAGAGAACCATGATGACCGAGGTTGGGTAGATAGAGAACCATGATGACCGAGGTTGGGTAGATAGAGAACCATGACGACCGAGGTTGGGTAGATAGAGAACCATGACGACCGAGGTTGGGTAGATAGAGAACCATGACGACCGAGGTTGGGTAGATAGAGAACCATGATGACCGAGGTTGCGTAGATAGAGAACCATGATGACCGAGGTTGGGTAGATAGAGAACCATGATGACCGAGGTTGGGTAGATAGAGAACCATGATGACCGAGGTTGGGTAGATAGAGAACCATGATGACCGAGGTTGCGTAGATAGAGAACCATGATGACCGAAGTTGCGTAGATAGAGAACCATGATGACCGAGGGTGCGTATATAGGGAACCACGATGACCGAGGTAGGGTAGATAGGGAACCATGATGACCGAGGTTGGGTAGATAGAGAACCACGATGAATGAGGTTGGGTAGATAGAGGACCATGGTGACCGAGGTTGGGTAGATAGAGAACCACGATGACCGAGGTTGGGTAGATAGAGAACCATGACGACCGAGGTTGGGTAGATAGAGAACCACGATGACCGAGGTTGCGTAGATAGGGAACCATGACGACCGAGGTTGGGTAGATAGGGAACCACAACGACCGAGGTTGGGTAGATAGAGAACCATGACGACCGAGGTTGCGTAGATAGAGAACCATGACGACCGAGGTTGGGTAGATAGAGAACCATGATGACCGAGGTTGGGTAGATAGAGAACCATGACGACCGAGGTTGGGTAGATAGAGAACCATGACGACCGAGGTTGGGTAGATAGAGAACCATGACGACCGAGGTTGGGTAGATAGAGAACCATGACGACCGAGGTTGGGTAGATAGGGAACCATGATGACCGAGGTTGGGTAGATAGAGAACCATGACGACCGAGGTTGCGTAGATAGGGAACCATGACGACCGAGGTTGGGTAGATAGAGAACCATGACGACCGAGGTTGGGTAGATAGAGAACCATGACGACCGAGGTTGGGTAGATAGAGAACCATGACGACCGAGGTTGGGTAGATAGAGAACCATGACGACCGAGGTTGGGTAGATAGAGAACCATGACGACTGAGGTTGGGTAGATAGAGAACCATGACGACCGAGGTTGGGTAGATAGAGAACCATGACGACCGAGGTTGGGTAGATAGAGAACCATGACGACCGAGGTTGGGTAGATAGAGAACCATGACGACCGAGGTTGGGTAGATAGAGAACCATGATGACCGAGGTTGCGTAGATAGAGAACCATGATGACCGAGGTTGGGTAGATAGAGAACCATGACGACCGAGGTTGGGTAGATAGAGAACCATGACGACCGAGGTTGCGTAGATAGAGAACCATGATGACCGAGGTTGCGTAGATAGAGAACCATGATGACCGAGGTTGCGTAGATAGGGAACCATGATGACCAAGGTTGCGTAGACAGAGAACCATGATGACCGAGATTGCGTAGATAGGGAATCATGATGACCTAGGTTGCGAAGACAGGGAACCATGATGACCGAGGTTGCGTAGATAGGGAACCATGATGACCGAGGTTGCGTAGACAGGGAATCATGATGACCGAGGTTGCGTAGACAGAGAACCATGATGACCGAGGTTGCGTAGATAGGGAACCATGATGACCGAGGTTGGGTAGATAGAGAACCATGATGACCGAGGTTGGGTAGATAGAGAACCATGATGACCGAGGTTGGGTAGATAGAGAACCATGATGACCGAGGTTGGGTAGATAGAGAACCATGATGACCGAGGTTGCGTAGATAGAGAACCATGACGACCGAGGTTGGGTAGATAGAGAACCATGATGACCGAGGTTGCGTAGATAGAGAACCATGATGACCGAGGTTGCGTAGATAGGGAACCATGATGACCGAGGTTGCGTAGATAGAGAACCATGATGACCGAGGTTGCGTAGATAGGGAACCATGATGACCGAGGATGGGTAGATAGAGAACCATGATGACCGAGGTTGCGTAGATAGAGAACCATGACGACCGAGGTTGGGTAGATAGAGAACCATGATGACCGAGGTTGCGTAGATAGACAACCATGACGACCGAGGTTGGGTAGATAGAGAACCATGATGACCGAGGTTGCGTAGATAGAGAACCATGATGACCGAGGTTGCGTAGATAGAGAACCATGATGACCGAGGTTGCGTAGATAGAGAACCATGATGACCGAGGTTGCGTAGATAGGGAACCATGATGACCGAGGTTGCGTAGACAGGGAACCATGATGACCGAGGTTGCGTAGATAGGGAACCATGATGACCGAGGTTGCGTAGACAGGGAATCATGATGACCGAGGTTGCGTAGACAGAGAACCATGATGACCGAGATTGCGTAGATAGGGAACCATGATGACCGAGGTTGCGTAGATAGGGAACCATGATGACCGAGGTTGCGTAGATAGAGAACCATGATGACCGAGGTTGCGTAGATAGAGAACCATGATGACCGAGGTTGGGTAGATAGAGAACCATGATGACCGAGGTTGCGTAGATAGAGAACCATGATGACCGAGGTTGCGTAGATAGAGAACCATGATGACCGAGGTTGCGTAGATAGAGAACCATGATGACCGAGGTTGCGTAGATAGAGAACCATGATGACCGAGGTTGCGTAGATAGGGAACCATGATGACCGAGGTTGCGTAGATAGGGAACCATGATGACCGAGGTTGGGTAGATAGGGAACCATGATGACCGAGGTTGGGTAGATAGAGAACCATGATGACCGAGGTTGGGTAGATAGAGAACCATGATGACCGAGGTTGGGTAGATAGAGAACCATGATGACCGAGGTTGGGTAGATAGAGAACCATGATGACCGAGGTTGGGTAGATAGAGAACCATGACGACCGAGGTTGGGTAGATAGAGAACCATGACGACCGAGGTTGGGTAGATAGAGAACCATGGCGACCGAGGTTGGGTAGATAGGGAACCATGACGACCGAGGTTGGGTAGATAGAGAACCATGGCGACCGAGGTTGGGTAGATAGAGAACCATGACGACCG
Source organism: Lamellibrachia satsuma (assembly GCA_033239005.1). Lineage (NCBI taxonomy): Eukaryota > Metazoa > Annelida > Polychaeta > Sabellida > Siboglinidae > Lamellibrachia > Lamellibrachia satsuma. Next base: position 751,857 of record BSQZ01000081.1, on the reverse strand, counting down.
AGGTTGGGTAGATAGAGAACCATGACGACCGAGGTTGGGTAGATAGAGAACCATGACGACCGAGGTTGGGTAGATAGAGAACCATGACGACCGAGGTTGGGTAGATAGAGAACCATGACGACCGAGGTTGGGTAGATAGAGAACCATGATGACCGAGGTTGGGTAGATAGAGAACCATGACGACCGAGGTTGGGTAGATAGAGAACCATGACGACCGAGGTTGGGTAGATAGAGAACCATGACGACCGAGGTTGGGTAGATAGAGAACCATGACGACCGAGGTTGGGTAGATAGAGAACCATGATGACCGAGGTTGGGTAGATAGAGAACCATGATGACCGAGGTTGGGTAGATAGAGAACCATGATGACCGAGGTTGCGTAGATAGGGAACCATGATGACCGAGGTTGCGTAGATAGAGAACCATGATGACCGAGATTGGGTAGATAGAGAACCATGATAGACCGAGGTTGCGTAGATAGTGAACCATGATGACCGAGGTTGCGTAGATAGAGAACCATGATGACCGAGGTTGGGTAGATAGAGAACCATGATGACCGAGGTTGCGTAGATAGAGAACCATGATGACCGAGGTTGCGTAGATAGAGAACCATGATGACCGAGGTTGCGTAGATAGAGAACCATGATGACCGAGGTTGCGTAGATAGAGAACCATGATGACCGAGGTTGCGTAGATAGAGAACCATGATGACCGAGGTTGGGTAGATAGAGAACCATGATGACCGAGGTTGGGTAGATAGAGAACCATGATGACCGAGGTTGCGTAGATAGAGAACCATGATGACCGAGGTTGCGTAGATAGAGAACCATGATGAACGAGGTTGCGTAGATAGAGAACCATGACGACCGAGGTTGGGTAGATAGAGAACCATGATGACCGAGGTTGCGTAGATAGAGAACCATGACGACCGAGGTTGGGTAGATAGAGAACCATGATGACCGAGGTTGCGTAGATAGAGAACCATGACGACCGAGGTTGGGTAGATAGAGAACCATGATGACCGAGGTTGGTAGATAGAGAACCATGACGACCGAGGTTGGGTAGATAGAGAACCATGATGACCGAGGTTGGGTAGATAGAGAACCATGACGACCGAGGTTGGGTAGATAGAGAACCATGATGACCGAGGTTGCGTAGATAGAGAACCATGATGACCGAGGTTGGGTAGATAGAGAACCATGATGACCGAGGTTGGGTAGATAGAGAACCATGACGACCGAGGTTGGGTAGATAGAGAACCATGATGACCGAGGTTGGGTAGATAGAGGACCATGATGACCGAGGTTGGGTAGATAGAGAACCACGATGACCGAGGTTGGGTAGATAGAGAACCATGACGACCGAGGTTGGGTAGATAGAGAACCACGATGACCGAGGTTGCGTAGATAGAGAACCATGATGACCGAGGTTGCGTAGATAGAGAACCATGATGACCGAGGTTGCGTAGATAGAGAACCATGATGACCGAGGTTGGGTAGATAGGGAACCATGATGACCGAGGTTGCGTAGATAGAGAACCATGATGACCGAGGTTGCGTAGATAGAGAACCATGATGACCGAGGTTGGGTAGATAGAGAACCATGATGACCGAGGTTGCGTAGATAGAGAACCATGATGACCGAGGTTGGGTAGATAGAGAACCATGATGACCGAGGTTGGGTAGATAGAGAACCATGATGACCGAGGTTGGGTAGATAGAGAACCATGATGACCGAGGTTGCGTAGATAGAGAACCATGATGACCGAGGTTGCGTAGATAGAGAACAATGATGACCGAGGTTGCGTAGATAGAGAACCATGATGACCGAGGTTGCGTAGATAGAGAACCATGATGACCGAGGTTGCGTAGATAGAGAACCATGATGACCGAGGTTGCGTAGATAGAGAACCATGATGACCGAGGTTGCGTAGATAGAGAACCATGATGACCGAGGTTGCGTAGATAGAGAACCATGATGACCGAGGTTGGGTAGATAGAGAACCATGATGACCGAGGTTGGGTAGATAGAGAACCATGATGACCGAGGTTGGGTAGATAGAGAACCATGAGGACCGAGGTTGCGTAGATAGAGAACAATGAGGACCGAGGTTGGGTAGATAGAGAACCATGATGACCGAGGTTGGGTAGATAGAGAACCATGATGACCGAGGTTGCGTAGATAGAGAACCATGATGACCGAGATTGGGTAGATAGAGAACCATGATGACCGAGGTTGGGTAGATAGAGAACCATGATGACCGAGGTTGGGTAGATAGAGAACCATGATGACCGAGGTTGCGTAGATAGAGAACCATGACGACCGAGATTGGGTAGATAGAGAACCATGATGACCGAGGTTGCGTAGATAGAGAACCATGATGACCGAGGTTGCGTAGATAGAGAACAATGATGACCGAGGTTGGATAGATAGAGAACCATGACGACCGAGGATGGGTAGATAGAGAACCATGATGACCGAGGTTGCGTAGATAGAGAACCATGACGACCGAGGATGGGTAGATAGAAAACAATTATGACCGAGGTTGCGTAGATAGAGAACAATGACGACCGAGGATGGGTAGATAGAGAACCATGATGACCGAGGTTGCGTAGATAGACAACCATGACGACCGATGTTGGGTAGATAGAGAACCATGATGACCGAGGTTGCGTAGATAGAGAACCATGACGACCGATGTTGGGTAGATAGAGAACCATGATGACCGAGGTTGCGTTGATAGAGAACCATGATGACCGAAGTTGCGTAGATAGGGAACCATGATGACCAAGGTTGCGTAGACAGAGAACCATGATGACCGAGATTGCGTAGATAGGGAATCATGATGACCTAGGTTGCGAAGACAGGGAACCATGATGACCGAGGTTGCGTAGATAGGGAACCATGATGACCGAGGTTGGGTAGATAGAGAACCATGATGACGGATGTTGGGTAGATAGAAAACCATGATGACCGAGTTTGCGTAGATAGGGAATCATGATGACCGAGGTTGCGTAGATAGAGAACCATGATGACCGAGATTGGGTAGATAGAGAACCACGATGACCGAGGTTGGGTAGATAGAGAACCATGATGACCGAGGTTGGGTAGATAGAGAACCATGATGACCGAGGTTGCGTAGATAGAGAACCATGATGACCGAAGTTGCGTAGATAGAGAACCATGATGACCGAGGTTGCGTAGATAGAGAACCATGATGACAGAGGTTGCGTAGATAGAGAACCATGATGACCGAGGTTGCGTAGATAGAGAACCATGATGACCGAGGTTGCGTAGATAGGGAACCATGATGACCGAGGTTGCGTAGATAGAGAACCATGATGACCGAGGTTGCGTAGATAGAGAACCATGATGACCGAGGTTGCGTAGATAGAGAACCATGATGACCGAGGTTGGGTAGATAGAGAACCATGATGACCGAGGTTGGGTAGATAGAGAACCATGATGACCGAGGTTGGGTAGATAGAGAACCATGATGACCGAGGTTGGGTAGATAGAGAACCATGATGACCGAGGTTGGGTAGATAGAGAACCATGATGACCGAGGTTGGGTAGATAGAGAACCATGATGACCGAGGTTGGGTAGATAGAGAACCATGATGACCGAGGTTGCGTAGATAGGGAACCATGACGACCGAGGTTGGGTAGATAGAGAACCATGCGACCGAGGTTGCGTAGATAGAGAACCATGATGACCGAGGTTGGGTAGATAGAGAACCATGGCGACCGAGGTTGGGTAGATAGAGAACCATGACGACCGAGGTTGGGTAGATAGAGAACCATGACGACCGAGGTTGGGTAGATAGAGAACCATGACGACCGAGGTTGCGTAGATAGAGAACCATGACGACCGAGGTTGGGTAGATAGGGAACCATGATGACCAAGGTTGCGTAGACAGAGAACCATGATGACCGAGATTGCGTAGATAGGGAATCATGATGACCTAGGTTGCGAAGACAGGGAACCATGATGACCGAGGTTGCGTAGATAGGGAACCATGATGACCGAGGTTGCGTAGACAGGGAACCATGATGACCGAGGTTGCGTAGATAGAGAACCATGATGACCGAGGTTGCGTAGATAGAGAACCATGATGACCGAGGTTGGGTAGATAGAGAACCATGATGACCGAGGTTGCGTAGATAGAGAACCATGATGACCGAGGTTGCGTAGATAGGGAACCATGATGACCGAGGTTGCGTAGATAGAGAACCATGATGACCGAGGTTGCGTAGATAGAGAACCATGATGACCGAGGTTGCGTAGATAGGGAACCATGATGACCGAGGTTGGGTAGATAGAGAACCATGATGACCGAGGTTGCGTAGATAGAGAACCATGACGACCGAGGATGGGTAGATAGAGAACCATGATGACCGAGGTTGCGTAGATAGGGAACCATGATGACCGAGGTTGGGTAGATAGAGAACCATGATGACCGAGGTTGGGTAGATAGAGAACCATGATGACCGAGGTTGCGTAGATAGAGAACCATGATGACCGAGGTTGGGTAGATAGAGAACCATGATGACCGAGGTTGCGTAGATAGAGAACCATGACGACCGAGGTTGGGTAGATAGAGAACCACGATGACCGAGGTTGCGTAGATAGAGAACCATGACGACCGAGGTTGGGTAGATAGCGAACCATGATGACCGAGGTTGCGTAGATAGGGAACCATGACGACCGAGGTTGGGTAGATAGAGAACCATGACGACCGAGGTTGCGTAGATAGGGAACCATGACGACCGAGGTTGGGTAGATAGAGAACCATGGCGACCGAGGTTGGGTAGATAGAGAACCATGACGACCGAGGTTGGGTAGATAGAGAACCATGACGACCGAGGTTGGGTAGATAGAGAACCATGACGACCGAGGTTGCGTAGATAGAGAACCATGATGACCGAGTTTGGGTAGATAGCGAACCATGACGACCGAGGTTGGGTAGATAGAGAACCATGACGACCGAGGTTGGGTAGATAGAGAACCATGACGACCGAGGTTGGGTAGATAGAGAACCATGATGACCGAGGTTGGGTAGATAGAGAACCATGATGACCGAGGTTGGGTAGATAGAGAACCATGATGACCGAGGTTGCGTAGATAGAGAACCATGATGACCGAGGTTGCGTAGATAGAGAACCATGATGACCGAGGTTGGGTAGATAGAGAACCATGATGACCGAGGTTGGGTAGATAGAGAACCATGATGACCGAGGTTGCGTAGATAGAGAACCATGACGACCGAGATTGGGTAGATAGAGAACCATGATGACCGAGGTTGGGTAGATAGAGAACCATGACGACCGAGGTTGGGTAGATAGAGAACCATGACGACCGAGGTTGCGTAGATAGAGAACCATGATGACCGATGTTGGGTAGATAGAGAACCATGATGACCGAGGTTGCGTAGATAGGGAACCATGATGACCGAGGTTGCGTAGATAGAGAACCATGATGACCGAGGTTGGGTAGATAGAGAACCATGATGACCGAGGTTGGGTAGATAGAGAACCATGATGACCGAGGTTGGGTAGATAGAGAACCATGACGACCGAGGTTGCGTAGATAGAGAACCATGACGACCGAGGTTGGGTAGATAGGGAACCATGATGACCGAGGTTGCGTAGATAGAGAACCATGATGACCGAGGTTGGGTAGATAGAGAACCATGATGACCGAGGTTGCGTAGATAGAGAACCATGATGACCGAGGTTGGGTAGATAGAGAACCATGATGACCGAGGTTGCGTAGATAGAGAACCATGATGACCGAGGTTGCGTAGACAGGGAATCATGATGACCGAGGTTGCGTAGACAGAGAACCATGATGACCGAGATTGCGTAGATAGGGAACCATGATGACCGAGGTTGCGTAGATATATAACAATGATGACCGAGGTTGGGTAGATAGAGAACCATGATGACCGAGGTTGCGTAGATAGAGAACCATGATGACCGAGGTTGCGTAGATAGAGAACAATGATGACCGAGATTGCGTAGATAGAGAACAATGATGACCGAGGTTGCGTAGACAGGGAACCATGATGACCGAGGTTGGGTAGATAGAGAACCATGATGACCGAGGTTGGGTAGATAGAGAACCATGACGACCGAGGTTGGGTAGATAGAGAACCATGATGACCGAGGTTGGGTAGATAGAGAACCATGATGACCGAGGTTGGGTAGATAGAGAACCATGGCGACCGAGGTTGCGTAGATAGAGAACCATGACGACCGAGGTTGGGTAGATAGAGAACCATGAAGACCGAGGTTGCGTAGATAGAGAACCATGACGACCGAGGTTGGGTAGATAGAGAACCATGACGACCGAGGTTGGGTAGATAGGGAACCATGACGACCGAGGTTGGGTAGATAGAGAACCATGACGACCGAGGTTGGGTAGATAGAGAACCATGACGACCGAGGTTGGGTAGATAGAGAACCATGACGACCGAGGTTGGGTAGATAGAGAACCATGACGACCGAGGTTGGGTAGATAGAGAACCATGACGACCGAGGTTGGGTAGATAGAGAACCATGACGACCGAGGTTGGGTAGATAGGGAACCATGACGACCGAGGTTGGGTAGATAGAGAACCATGATGACCGAGGTTGGGTAGATAGAGAACCATGACGACCGAGGTTGGGTAGATAGAGAACCATGACGACCGAGGTTGGGTAGATAGAGAACCATGACGACCGAGGTTGGGTAGATAGAGAACCATGACGACCGAGGTTGGGTAGATAGAGAACCATGACGACCGAGGTTGGGTAGATAGAGAACCATGACGACCGAGGTTGGGTAGATAGAGAACCACGACGACCGAGGTTGCGTAGATAGGGAACCATGACGACCGAGGTTGCGTAGATAGAGAACCATGAGGACCGAGGTTGCGTAGATAGAGAACCAAGAGGACCGAGATTGGGTAGATAGCGAACCATGACGACCGAGGTTGGGTAGATAGAGAACCATGACGACCGAGGTTGGGTAGATAGAGAACCATGATGATCGAGGTTGCGTAGATAGGGAACCATGACGACCGAGGTTGGGTAGATAGAGAACCATGACGACCGAGGTTGCGTAGATAGGAACCATGACGACCGAGGTTGGGTAGATAGAGAACCATGATGACCGAGGTTGCGTAGATAGAGAACCATGACGACCGAGGTTGGGTAGATAGAGAACCATGACGACCGAGGTTGGGTAGATAGAGAACCATGACGACCGAGGTTGGGTAGATAGAGAACCATGACGACCGAGGTTGGGTAGATAGAGAACCATGACGACCGAGGTTGGGTAGATAGAGAACCATGACGACCGAGGTTGCGTAGACAGAGAACCATGATGACCGAGGTTGGGTAGATAGGGAACCATGACGACCGAGGTTGGGTAGATAGAGAACCATGACGACCGAGGTTGGGTAGATAGAGAACCATGACGACCGAGGTTGGGTAGATAGAGAACCATGACGACCGAGGTTGGGTAGATAGAGAACCATGACGACCGAGGTTGGGTAGATAGAGAACCATGACGACTGAAGTTGGGTAGATAGAGAACCATGACGACCGAGGTTGGGAGATAGAGAACCATGACGACCGAGGTTGGGTAGATAGGAACCATGACGATCGAGGATGCGTAGATAGGGAACCATGACGACCTAAGATGCGTAGATAGGGAACCATGAAGACCGAGGTTGGGTAGATAGAGAACCATGACGACCGAGTTTGGGTAGATAGAGAACCATGACGACTGAGGTTGGGTAGATAGAGAACCATGACGACCGAGGTTTGGGTAGATAGAGAACCATGACGACCGAGGTTGGGTAAATAGAGAATTATGACGATCTAGGTTGCGCGATAGAGAACCATGAGGACCGAGGTTGCGTAGACAGAGAACCATGATGACCGAGGTGGGGTAGATAGAGAACCATGACGACCGAGGTTGCGTATAGGAACCAGAGAACCATAATGACGGATGTTGGGTAGATAGAAAACCATGATGACCGAGTTTGCGTAGATAGGGAACCATGATGACCGAGGTTGCGTAGATAGAGAACCATGATGACCGAGATTGGGTAGATAGAGAACCACGATGACCGAGGTTGGGTAGATAGAGAACCATGATGACCGAGGTTGGGTAGATAGAGAACCATGATGACCGAGGTTGCGTAGATAGAGAACCATGATGACCGAGGTTGCGTAGATAGAGAACCATGATGACCGAGGTTGCGTAGATAGAGAACCATGATGACAGAAGTTGCGTAGATAGAGAACCATGATGACCGAGGTTGCGGAGATAGGAACCATGATGACCGAGGTTGCATAGATAGGGAACCATGATGACCGAGGTTGCGTAGATAGGGAACCATGATGACCGAGGTTGCGTAGATAGGAAACCATGATGACCGAGGTTGCGTAGATAGAGAACCATGATGACCGAGGTGGCGCAGATAGAGAACAATGATGACCGAGGTTGGATAGATAGAAAACCATGACGACCGAGGATGGGTAGATAGAGAACCATGATGACCGAGGTTGCGTAGATAGAGAACCATGACGACCGAGGATGGGTAGATAGAAAACCATGATGACCGAGGTTGCGTAGATAGAGAACCATGAAGACCGAGGATGGGTAGATAGAGAACCATGATGACCGAGGTTGCGTAGATAGAGAACCATGATGACCGAGGTTGGGTAGATAGAGAACCATGATGACCGAGGTTGCGTAGATAGAGAACCATGATGACCGAGGTTGCGTAGATAGAGAACCATGATGACCGAGGTTGCGTAGATAGAGAACAATGATGACCGAGGTTGCGTAGATAGGGAACCATGATGACCGAGGTTGCGTAGATAGGGAACCATGATGACCGAGGTTGCGTAGATAGAGAACCATGATGACCGAGATTGGGTAGACAGGGAATCATGATGACCGAGGTTGGGTAGACAGAGAACCATGATGACCGAGGTTGGGTAGATAGGGAACCATGATGACCGAGGTTGCGTAGATATATAACAATGATGACCGAGGTTGGATAGATAGAGAACCATGATGACCGATGTTGCGTAGATAGAGAACCATGATGACCGATGTTGCGTAGATAGAGAACAATGATGACCGAGGTTGCGTAGACAGGGAACCATGATGACCGAGGTTGCGTAGATAGGGAACCATGATGACCGAGGTTGCGTAGATAGAGAACAATGATGACCGAGATTGCGTAGATAGAAAACCATAATGACGGATGTTGGGTAGATAGAGAACCATGATGACCGAGGTTGCGTAGATAGGGAACCATGATGACCAAGGTTGCGTAGATAGAGAACCATGATGACCGAGATTGGGTAGATAGAGAACCATGATGACCGAGGTTGGGTAGATAGAGAACCATGATGACCGAGGTTGGGTAGATAGAGAACCATGATGACCGAGGTTGCGTAGATAGAGAACCATGACGACCGAGATTGGGTAGATAGAGAACCATGATGACCGAGGTTGGGTAGATAGAGAACCATGATGACCGAGGTTGCGTAGATAGGGAACCATGATGACCGAGGTTGCGTAGATAGGGAACCATGATGACCGAGGTTGCGTAGATAGGGAACCATGATGACCGAGGTTGCGTAGATAGGGAACCATGATGACCGAGGTTGCGTAGATAGGGAACCATGATGACCGAGGTTGCGTAGATAGAGAACCATGATGACCGAGGTTGCGTAGATAGAGAACCATGATGACCGAGGTTGCGTAGATAGAGAACCATGATGACCGAGGTTGCGTAGAGAGAGAACCATGATGACCGAGGTTGCGTAGAAAGAGAACCATGATGACCGAGGTTGCGTAGATAGAGAACCATGATGACCGAGGTTGCGTAGATAGAGAACAATGATGACCGAGGTTGCGTAGACAGGGAACCATGATGACCGAGGTTGCGTAGATAGGGAACCATGATGACCGAGGTTGCGTAGATAGAGAACAATGATGACCGAGATTGCGTAGATAGAAAACCATAATGACGGATGTTGGGTAGATAGAGAACCATGATGACCGAGGTTGCGTAGATAGGGAACCATGATGACCAAGGTTGCGTAGATAGAGAACCATGATGACCGAGATTGGGTAGATAGAGAACCATGATGACCGAGGTTGGGTAGATAGAGAACCATGATGACCGAGGTTGGGTAGATAGAGAACCATGATGACCGAGGTTGCGTAGATAGAGAACCATGACGACCGAGATTGGGTAGATAGAGAACCATGATGACCGAGGTTGGGTAGATAGAGAACCATGATGACCGAGATTGCGTAGATTGGGAATCATGATGATCTAGGTTGCGAAGACAGGGAACCATGATGACCGATGTTGCGTAGATAGGGAACCATGATGACCGAGGTTGCGTAGACAGGGAATCATGATGACCGAGGTTGCATAGACAGAGAACCATTATGACCGAGATTGCGTAGATAGGGAACCATGATGACCGAGGTTGCGTAGATATATAACAATGATGACCGAGGTTGGATAGATAGAGAACCATGATGACCGAAGTTGCGTAGATAGAGAACCATGATGACCGATGTTGCGTAGATAGAGAACAATGATGACCGAGGTTGCGTAGACAGGGAACCATGATGACCGAGGTTGCGTAGATAGGGAACCATGATGACCGAGGTTGCGTAGATAGAGAACAATGATGACCGAGATTGCGTAGATAGAAAACCATAATGACGGATGTTGGGTAGATAGAGAACCATGATGACCGAGGTTGCGTAGACAGGGAACCATGATGACCGAGGTTGCGTAGATAGAGGACCATGATGTGGACCTACATATAATTAACAATGGAAATGTGATTAAGCAAGTTTATAGTTTCGTGCACTTGGTTGGAACAACATGAACTAACGGAGTAAATGGCATTCAGATGCATAGGAAGGTGCTGACAAGAGCGGCAGCATCCATGGAGGCTGCCGGAAGACATTACGTGGGACAGAAAGTGGACAAAATATTGAAGGGGACAATAATAGTGACGACGACGTCGTTTTTAGCACCGGTATCCGCTTAAGCAAAGCACCCATGGCGCTTTGCTCTATTATCGGAACTAGCTTGGCAGTAGCTGATGCATCGTCCATCTACAAACAATTGGTGGGTTCGGAAAACATATAGAGCAAAACGGGCAGAATGAGGACGTACGAGAAGACAGGGGAATGTAGAAACGCATGAACAAGAAGGTAGTTGGCACATGTTCAGGAAACCAGATCATCGGTGGTTCAAACACCTCCGAAAAGCGACTGTAGTGAATAGTTTAGCAGTGTGAAGTCAGTGGCACCAAAAACCTCGCGACTATCCGATTAATATATCACAGTTTACACGGCAAACTACTTTTGAGCACGCGCGGCAAACCGGTGGCCGTAGGTAATCATACGGGTTTACCTTGTATACGGGTATCCCCCAGGCTTAAGACCAATGGAAACATGCCTATAAATTAGACGAAGCGGCCACGCTGAGAGGAGAACAACTGTATAATGGAGCACATACGCAAGCACACACGCACGCACACGCACGCATGACGACCGAGGTTGCGTAGATAGGGAACCATGACGACCGAGGTTGGGTAGATAGAGAACCATGACGACCGAGGTTGCGTAGATAGGGAACCATGACGACCGAGGTTGGGTAGATAGAGAACCATGGCGACCGAGGTTGGGTAGATAGAGAACCATGACGAACGAGGTTGGGTAGATAGAGAACCATGACGATCGAGGTTGGGTAGATAGAGAACCATGACGACCGAGGTTGGGTAGATAGAGAACCATGACGACCGAGGTTGGGTAGATAGGGAACCATGACGACCGAGGTTGCGTAGATAGAGAACCATGACGACCGAAGTTGGGTAGATAGAGAACCATGACGACCGAGGTTGGGTAGATAGAGAACCATGACGACCGAGGTTGGGTAGATAGAGAACCATGACGACCGAGGTTGGGTAGATAGAGAACCATGACGACTGAGGTTGGGTAGATAGAGAACCATGACGACCGAGGTTGGGTAGATAGAGAACCATGACGACCGAGGTTGGGTAGATAGAGAACCATGACGAGCTAGGTTGCGTCGATAGAGAACCATGACGACCGAGGTTGCGTAGACAGAGAACCATGATGACCGAGTTCGGGTAGATAGGGAACCATGACGACCGAGGTTGGGTAGATAGAGAACCATGCCGACCGAGGTTGGGTAGATAGAGAACCATGATGACCGAGGTTGGGTAGATAGAGGACCATGATGACCTAGGTTGGGTAGATAGAGAACCATGATGACCGAGGTTGGGTAGATAGAGAACCATGATGACCGAGGTTGGGTAGATAGAGAACCATGATGACCGAGGTTGCGTAGATAGAGAACCATGACGACCGAGGTTGGGTAGATAGAGAACCATGACGACCGAGGTTGCGTAGATAGGGAACCATGACGACCGAGGTTGGGTAGATAGAGAACCATGGCGACCGAGGTTGGGTAGATAGGGAACCATGACGACCGAGGTTGGGTAGATAGAGAACCATGACGACCGAGGTTGGGTAGATAGAGAACCATGACGACCGAGGTTGGGTAGATAGAGAACCATGACGACCGAGGTTGGGTAGATAGAGAACCATGACGACCGAGTTTGGGTAGATAGAGAACCATGACGACCGAGGTTGGGTAGATAGAGAACCATGACGACCGAGGTTGCGTAGATAGAGAACCATGATGACCGAGGTTGGGTAGATAGAGAACCATGATGACCGAGGTTGGGTAGATAGAGAACCATGACGACCGAGGTTGGGTAGATAGAGAACCATGACGACCGAGGTTGGGTAGATAGAGAACCATGACGACTGAAGTTGGGTAGATAGAGAACCATGACGACCGAGGTTGGGTAGATAGAGAACCATGACGACCGAGGTTGGGTAGATAGGGAACCATGACGATCGAGGATGCGTAGATAGGGAACCATGACGACCGAAGATGCGTAGATAGGGAACCATGAAGACCGAGGTTGGGTAGATAGAGAACCATGACGACCGAGGTTGGGTAGATAGAGAACCATGACGACCGAGGTTGGGTAGATAGAGAACCATGACGACCGAGGTTGGGTAGATAGAGAACCATGACGACCGAGGTTGGGTAAATAGAGAACCATGACGACCTAGGTTGCGTCGATAGAGAACCATGAGGACCGAGGTTGCGTAGACAGAGAACCATGATGACCGAGGTGGGGTAGATAGAGAACCATGACGACCGAGGTTGCGTAGATAGGGAACCATGACGACCGAGGTTGCGTAGATAGAGAACCATGATGACGGATGTTGGGTAGATAGAGAACCATGATGACCGAGGTTGCGTAGATAGGGAACCATGATGACCGAGGTTGCGTAGATAGAGAACCATGATGACCGAGATTGGGTAGATAGAGAACCATGATGACCGAGGTTGGGTAGATAGAGAACCATGATGACCGAGGTTGGGTAGATAGAGAACCATGATGACCGAGGTTGCGTAGATAGAGAACCATGACGACCGAGATTGGGTAGATAGAGAACCATGATGACCGAGGTTGGGTAGATAGAGAACCATGATGACCGAGGTTGGGTAGATAGAGAACCATGATGACCGAGGTTGCGTAGATAGAGAACCATGACGACCGAGGTTGGGTAGATAGAGAACCATGACGACCGAGGTTGGGTAGATAGAGAACCATGATGACCGAGGTTGCGTAGATAGAGAACCATGATGACCGAGGTTGCGTAGATAGAGAACCATGATGACCGAGGTTGCGTAGATAGAGAACCATGATGACCGAGGTTGCGTAGATAGAGAACCATGACGACCGAGGTTGGGTAGATAGGGAACCATGATGACCGAGGTTGCGTAGACAGGGAACCATGATGACCGAGGTTGCGTAGATAGAGGACCATGATGTGGACCTACATATAATTAACAATGGAAATGTGATTAAGCAAGTTTATAGTTTCGTGCACTTGGTTGGAACAACATGAACTAACGGAGTAAATGGCATTCAGATGCATAGGAAGGTGCTGACAAGAGCGGCAGCATCCATTGGGGCTGCCGGAAGACATTACGTGGGACAGAAAGTGGACAAAATATTGAAGGGGACAATAATAGTGACGACGACGTCTTTTTTAGCACCGGTATCCGCTTAAGCAAAGCACCCATGGCGCTTTGCTCTATTATCGGAACTAGCTTGGCAGTAGCTGATGCATCGTCCATCTACAAACAATTGGTGGGTTCGGAAAACATATAGAGCAAAACGGGCAGAATGAGGACGTACGAGAAGACAGGGGAATGTAGAAACGCATGAACAAGAAGGTAGTTGGCACATGTTCAGGGAACCAGATCATCGGTGGTTCGAACACCTCCGAAAAGCGACTGTAGTGAATAGTTTAGCAGTGTGAAGTCAGTGGCACCAAAAACCTCGCGACTATCCGATTAATATATCACAGTTTACACGGCAAACTACTTTTGAGCACGCGCGGCAAACCGGTGGCCGTAGGTAATCATACGGGTTTGCCTTGTATACGGGTATCCCCCAGGCTTAAGACCAATGGAAACATGCCTATAAATTAGACGAAGCGGCCACGCTGAGAGGAGAACAACTGTATAATGGAGCACATACGCAAGCACACACGCACGCACACGCACGCATGACGACCGAGGTTGCGTAGATAGAGAACCATGACGACCGAAGTTGGGTAGATAGAGAACCATGACGACCGAGGTTGCGTAGATAGGGAACCATGACGACCGAGGTTGGGTAGATAGAGAACCATGACGACCGAGGTTGGGTAGATAGAGAACCATGACGACCGAGGTTGGGTAGATAGAGAACCATGACGACCGAGGTTGGGTAGATAGAGAACCATGACGACCGAGGTTGGGTAGATAGAGAACCATGACGACCGAGGTTGGGTAGATAGAGAACCATGACGACCGAGGTTGGGTAGATAGAGAACCATGACGACCGAGATTGGGTAGATAGAGAACCATGACGACCGAGGTTGGGTAGATAGAGAACCATGACGACCGAGGTTGGGTAGATAGAGAACCATGACGACCGAGGTTGGGTAGATAGAGAACCATGACGACCGAGGTTGGGTAGATAGAGAACCATGACGACCGAGGTTGGGTAGATAGAGAACCATGACGACCGAGGTTGGGTAGATAGAGAACCATGACGACCGAGGTTGGGTAGATAGAGAACCATGACGACCGAGGTTGGGTAGATAGAGAACCATGACGACCGAGGTTGCGTAGATAGAGAACCATGACGACCGAGGTTGGGTAGATAGAGAACCATGATGACCGAGGTTGGGTAGATAGAGAACCATGACGACCGAGGTTGGGTAGATAGAGAACCATGACGACCGAGGTTGGGTAGATAGAGAACCATGACGACCGAGGTTGGGTAGATAGAGAACCATGACGACCGAGGTTGGGTAGATAGAGAACCGTGACGACCGAGGTTGCGTAGATAGAGAACCATGACGACCGAGGTTGGGTAGATAGAGAACCGTGACGATCGAGGATGCGTAGATAGGAACCGTGACGACCGAAGATGCGTAGATAGAGAACCATGATGACCGCGGTTGGGTAGATAGAGAACCATGACGACCGAGGTTGCGTCGATAGAGAACCATGAGGACCGAGGTTGCGTAGACAGAGAACCATGATGACCGAGGTTGGGTAGATAGAGAACCATGACGACCGAGGTTGCGTAGATAGAGAACCATGACGACCGAGGTTGCGTAGATAGAGAACCATGATGACCGAGGTTGCGTAGATAGAGAACCATGATGACCGAGGTTGGGTAGATAGAGAACCATGATGACCGAGGTTGCGTAGATAGAGAACCATGACGACCGAGGTTGCGTAGATAGAGAACCATGATGACCGAGGTTGGGTAGATAGAGAACCATGATGACCGAGGTTGGGTAGATAGAGAACCATGATGACCGAGGTTGCGTAGATAGAGAACCATGACGACCGAGGTTGGGTAGATAGAGAACCATGACGACCGAGGTTGGGTAGATAGAGAACCATGATGACCGAGGTTGCGTAGATAGAGAACCATGACGACCGAGATTGGGTAGATAGAGCACCATGACGACCGAGGTTGCGTAGATAGAGAACCATGACGACCGAGGTTGCGTAGATAGAGAATCATGATGACCGAGGTTGCGTAGATAGAAAACCATGATGACCGAGGTTGCGTAGATAGAGAACCATGATGACCGATTTTGCGTAGATAGAGAACCATGATGACCGAGGTTGCGTAGATAGAGAACCATGATGACCGAGGTTGGGTAGATAGAGAACCATGACGACCGAGGTTGGGTAGATAGGGAACCATGATGACCGAGGTTGCGTAGACAGGGAACCATGATGACCGAGGTTGCGTAGATAGAGGACCATGATGTGGACCTACATATAATTAACAATGGAAATGTGATTAAGCAAGTTTATAGTTTCGTGCACTTGGTTGGAACAACATGAATTAACGGAGTAAATGGCATTCAGATGCATAGGAAGGTGCTGACAAGAGCGGCAGCATCCATGGAGGGTGCCGGAAGACATTACGTGGGACAGAAAGTGGACAAAATATTGAAGGGGACAATAATAGTGACGACGACGTCTTTTTTAGCACCGGTATCCGCTTACGCAAAGCACCCATGGCGCTTTGCTCTATTATCGGAACTAGCTTGGCAGTAGCTGATGCATCGTCCATCTACAAACAATTGGTGGGTTCGGAAAACATATAGAGCAAAACGGGTAGAATGAGGACGTACGAGAAGAAAGGGGAATGTAGAAACGCATGAACAAGAAGGTAGTTGGCACATGTTCAGGAAACCAGATCATCGGTGGTTCAAACACCTCCGAAAAGCGACTGTAGTGAATAGTTTAGCAGTGTGAAGTCAGTGGCACCAAAAACCTCGCGATTATCCGATTAATATATCACAGTTTACACGGCAAACTACTTTTGAGCACGCGCGGCAAACCGGTGGCCGTAGGTAATCATACGGGTTTACCTTGTATACGGGTATCCCCCAGGCTTAAGACCAATGGAAACATGCCTATAAATTTGACGAAGCGGCCACGCTGAGAGGAGAACAACTGTATAATGGAGCACATACGCAAGCACACACGCACGCACACGCACGCATGACGACCGAGGTTGCGTAGATAGGGAACCATGACGACCGAGGTTGGGTAGATAGAGAACCATGACGACCGAGGTTGCGTAGATAGGGAACCATGACGACCGAGGTTGGGTAGATAGAGAACCATGACGACCGAGGTTGGGTAGATAGGGAACCATGACGACCGAGGTTGGGTAGATAGAGAACCATGGCGACCGAGGTTGGGTAGATAGAGAACCATGACGACCGAGGTTGGGTAGATAGAGAACCATGACGATCGAGGTTGGGTAGATAGAGAACCATGACGACCGAGGTTGCGTAGATAGAGAACCATGACGACCGAGGTTGGGTAGATAGGGAACCATGACGACCGAGGTTGCGTAGATAGAGAACCATGATGACAGAAGTTGGGTAGATAGAGAACCATGACGACCGAGGTTGGGTAGATAGAGAACCATGACGACCGAGGTTGGGTAGATAGAGAACCATGACGACTGAGGTTGGGTAGATAGAGAACCATGACGACCGAGGTTGGGTAGATAGAGAACCATGGCGACCGAGGTTGGGTAGATAGAGAACCATGACGACCTAAGTTGCGTCGATAGAGAACCATGACGACCGAGGTTGCGTAGACAGAGAACCATGATGACCGAGGTCGGGTAGATAGGGAACCATGACGACCGAGGTTGGGTAGATAGAGAACCATGCCGACCGAGGTTGGGTAGATAGAGATCCATGACGACCGAGGTTGCGTAGATAGAGAACCATGATGACCGAGGTTGCGTAGATAGAGAACCATGATGACCGAGTTTGCGTAGATGGAGAACCATGATGACCGAGGTTGCGTAGATAGAGAACCATGATGACCGAGGTTGGGTAGATGGAGAACCATGACGACCGAGGTTGGGTAGATAGGGAACCATGATGACCGAGGTTGCGTAGACAGGGAACCATGATGACCGAGGTTGCGTAGATAGAGGACCATGATGTGGACCTACATATAATTAACAATGGAAATGTGATTAAGCAAGTTTATAGTTTCGTGCACTTGGTTGGAACAACATGAACTAACGGAGTAAATGGCATTCAGATGCATAGGAAGGTGCTGACAAGAGCGGCAGCATCCATGGAGGCTGCCGGAAGACATTACGTGGGACAGAAAGTGGACAAAATATTGAAGGGGACAATAATAGTGACGACGACATCTTTTTTAGCACCGGTATCCGCTTACGCAAAGCACCCATGGCGCTTTGCTCTATTATCGGAACTAGCTTGGCAGTAGCTGATGCATCGTCCATCTACAAACAATTGGTGGGTTCGGAAAACATATAGAGCAAAACGGGCAGAATGAGGACGTACGAGAAGACAGGGGAATGTAGAAACGCATGAACAAGAAGGTAGTTGGCACATGTTCAGGAAACCAGATCATCGGTGGTTCAAGCACCTCCGAAAAGCGACTGTAGTGAATAGTTTAGCAGTGTGAAGTCAGTGGAACCAAAAACCTCGCGACTATCCGATTAATATATCACAGTTGACACGGCAAACTACTTTTGAGCACGCGCGGCAAACCGGTGGCCGTAGTTAATCATACTGGTTTGCCTTGTATACGGGTATCCCCCAGGCTTAAGACCAATGGAAACATGCCTATAAATTAGACGAAGCGGCCACGCTGAGAGGAGAACAACTGTATAATGGAGCACATACGCAAGCACACACGCACGCACACGCACGCATGACGACCGAGGTTGCGTAGATAGGGAACCATGACGACCGAGGTTGGGTAGATAGAGAACCATGACGACCGAGGTTGCGTAGATAGGGAACCATGACGACCGAGGTTGGGTAGATAGAGAACCATGACGACCGAGGTTGGGGAGATAGGGAACCATGACGACCGAGGTTGGGTAGATAGAGAACCATGGCGACCGAGGTTGGGTAGATAGAGAACCATGACGACCGAGGTTGGGTAGATAGAGAACCATGACGACCGAGGTTGGGTAGATAGAGAACCATGACGACCGAGGTTGGGTAGATAGAGAACCATGACGACCGAGGTTGGGTAGATAGAGAACCATGACGACCGAGGTTGGGTAGATAGAGAACCATGACGACCGAGGTTGGGTAGATAGAGAACCATGACGACCGAGGTTGGGTAGATAGAGAACCATGACGACCGAGGTTGGGTAGATAGAGAACCATGACGACCGAGGTTGGGTAGATAGAGAACCATGACGACCGAGGTTGCGTAGATAGAGAACCATGACGACCGAGGTTGGGTAGATAGGGAACCATGACGACCGAGGTTGGGTAGATAGAGAACCATGACGACCGAGGTTGGGTAGATAGAGAACCATGACGACCGAGGTTGGGTAGATAGAGAACCATGACCACCGAGGTTGGGTAGATAGAGAACAATGACGACCGAGGTTGCGTAGATAGAGAACCATGACGACCGAGGTTGGGTAGATAGGGAACCATGACGACCGAGGATGCGTAGATAGGGAACCATGACGACCGAGGATGCGTAGATAGGGAACCATGATGACCGAGGTTGGGTAGATAGAGAACCATGACGACTGAGGTTGGGTAGATAGAGAACCATGACGACCGAGGTTGGGTAGATAGAGAACCATGACGACCGAGGTTGGGTAGATAGAGAACCATGACGACCGAGGTTGGGTAGATAGAGAACCATGACGACCGAGGTTGGGTAGATAGAGAACCATGATGACCGAGGTTGGGTAGATAGAGAACCATGACGACCGAGGTTGGGTAGATAGAGAACCATGACGACCGAGGTTGGGTAGATAGAGAACCATGACGACCGAGGTTGGGTAGATAGAGAACCATGACGACCGAGGTTGCGTAGATAGAGAACCATGATGACCGAGGTTGGGTAGATAGAGAACCATGACGACCGAGGTTGGGTAGATAGAGAACCATGACGACCGAGGTTGGGTAGATAGAGAACCATGACGACCTAGGTTGCGTAGATAGAGAACCATGACGACCGAGGTTGCGTAGACAGAGAACCATGATGACCGAGGTGGGGTAGATAGAGAACCATGACGACCGAGGTTGCGTAGATAGAGAACCATAATGACGGATGTTGGGTAGATAGAGAACCATGATGACCGAGGTTGCGTAGATAGGGAACCATGATGACCGAGGTTGCGTAGATAGAGAACCATGATGACCGAGATTGGGTAGATAGAGAACCATGATGACCGAGGTTGGGTAGATAGAGAACCATGACGACCGAGGTTGCGTAGATAGAGAACCATGACGACCGAGGTTGCGTAGATAGAGAACCATGACGACCGAGGTTGCGTAGATAGAGAACCATGATGACCGAGGTTGCGTAGATATAGAACCATGATGACCGAGTTTGCGTAGATAGAGAACCATGATGACCGAGGTTGCGTAGATAGAGAACCATGATGACCGAGGTTGGGTAGATGGAGAACCATGACGACCGAGGTTGGGTAGATAGGGAACCATGATGACCGAGGTTGCGTAGACAGGGAACCATGATGACCGAGGTTGCGTAGATAGAGGACCATGATGTGGACCTACAGATAATTAACAACGGAAATGTGATTAAGCAAGTTTATAGTTTCGTGCACTTGGTTGGAACAACATGAACTAACGGAGTAAATGGCATTCAGATGCATAGGAATGTGCTGACAAGAGCGGCAGCATCCATGGAGGTTGCCGGAAGACATTACGTGGGACAGAAAGTGGACAAAATATTGAAGGGGACAATAATAGTGACGACGACGTCTTTTTTAGCACCGGTATCCGCTTACGCAAAGCACCCATGGCGCTTTGCTCTATTATCGGAACTAGCTTGGCAGTAGCTGATGCATCGTCCATCTACAAACAATTGGTGGGTTCGGAAAACATATAGAGCAAAACGGGCAGAATGAGGACGTACGAGAAGACAGTGGAATGTAGAAACGCATGAACAAGAAGGTAGTTGGCACATGTTCAGGGAACCAGATCATCGGTGGTTCAAACACCTCCGAAGAGCGACTGTAGTGAATAGTTTAGCAGTGTGAAGTCAGTGGCACCAAAAACCTCGCGACTATCCGATTAATATATCACAGTTTACACGGCAAACTACTTTTGAGCACGCGCGGCAAACCGGTGGCCGTAGGTAATCATACGGGTTTGCCTTGTATACGGGTATCCCCCAGGCTTAAGACCAATGGAAACATGCCTATAAATTAGACGAAGCGGCCACGCTGAGAGGAGAACAACTGTATAATGGAGCACATACGCAAGCACACACGCACGCACGCACGCACGCACGCTCGCTCGCACGCACACACGCACACACATAAATCTCAGTATGCGTGATGTCCAGGTGTCTATTCAACTAATGGCCGAGGTATCATCAATAAATAACCGTTTCAGCTAAATTTATAGTAGATTCTCAACGTTTCTATAACGCCGTTGACATCGTGGTGAACGGTGGGAGTTATATCGAAGTGAACGCCAACTACGGATGTCTTTTCAAGAACAATTATTTAAGTGACACTGTCATGTGTTTAGGGCACGGCACGCATGGCCTGGTTGGGTACGACACACATGGCCTGGTTGGTTGTAAAGAAAAGACCGCAATGAAAACCATGAATAACTTCTCTATATCTACAATTGTGTACGTCAACGCGAGGACAATTTAGAAATGCCGCGTCCCGCCAGGATTTTATGATACGCAACGCTACATATTGTGAAGTAACATCGTTTGGGATTTGTAAAATGCTACCTGTGCAAGTATCATTTTATATCCAATCTTATCTTTAAAACATATGACCTGTGGCGTAATATCCAACACATGACTTAACATAATTTACATAGCGTTACGATAAAACAGAAAAAAAATACATTTGTCCATCGGCAATATATACATATAGGTGTAATTCTAC
>BSQZ01000081.1:694708-724708 GCA_033239005.1 Lamellibrachia satsuma | reverse complement strand
ACGATCGAGAGCAAAAGTCACAGGAGCAACCCAGCCATCTAGAGCCCCGGCTAGTGGCTAACGGCGAAGGTTGGCAAAACGGCGCTGGAACGCAATTGTTTGTTGAGCCAGCAACCCGGCGCTTTCTGCTCCATTCGCCAGATGGCGGAGCTGACTAATGGACTTTAATAACATTAATCATGGCCTCTTTGTATAACACTGCGTCGACAATAAAACTGACTAAAAACAGTTTTGTTTTCAGTGTAAGTATATCGTAGATATTTCCTACTAAGTGATTTATGTCCAAGGAACTTGCGGTTATCACCATATCCGCATAGTGGTGGGTCAATACAGTAAGGTTTATTATCGTTCTCTCTTTGCGGATGGATAGTTGCATTATATCTTTAAAGGCGGGCAATGCCGATAAGTGATAATAATATTGATACAATGGACATATATTGTGTTTGTTCGTCCCTTGACTGCAGCCAACATTGTAAAGCCTGCCTGGGAATGGTGGAACCAGACTTTAAGTCCCTTAATCTAACACAACAATTATATTAAAATAAAGTATATTAATTAATTATCCAATGTTATAATGCAATAAATCAGATTCCCGTCAACGGTCATATATCGAGGATACGATAATTTATTGAAGAAAAGTGTGTTTGTCTACAACGTGATATCCTTGTATTTTACCTGACATATCTTATTAATTCCAACACGAACTGGCTCCTCTAACAAACATTCATCAATGTTGTAGTTATTGCGCGAAAACTATTCATTCACATAATTCGAAAACTGCCGATAGCCACGTCCTATTTTGTCTCCGTCATCCGTCGAAGACTATTGGGAAGCATTGCATATCACAGATGTTCCATTTATATTTTGTTCATACGACGAACTGATTTTTAGCAAATTTAATGTTGGGAGCTGTGTATTTATCTGTATCACAGAGGTCGGCTGTCGTTCGGCTGTTCCATTTGTAGCCACTGTTCCATGTATTAACTCCACCTTGACATGACTGCGGGAAGAACAGGTGTAGTGCACTGTCAGTGGTGGGGACCGTCGTACCAACGTTAGTGTGGGGCTCGCGAAACTCTAGCGGAGGAAAGTCACTGACAATGCGTTTCAAACATATCTACTTTATTCTACGGTATAGAAAGTAACACCAGGGTTAGCAACACATCAGCACATAATATATTATATATGATATGTGACTACATTGTTTATCCTTACACACTGACAACAATAACAACGTAGGAAAGTTATGACAAAATTCAAATGTTCGTTAGCCATTTTGTACACGATGACGCCAACCTCGTCATTACGTAAACAATAATTCCTTCGTAATGGCGCGCCCGTTTGATTATGAAATATGAAAATAGAGCTGCATCCTTGTATGGGTACGCTGAAAACGTGTGCAGTAATATTGCGTATTATCTGCGTGCACAATAAACAATTGAAACGCATGGTATGATATATTATAAGCCACTTAGCAAACACGTACACATATATTATGCACACATTAATTCATCAAGTCATTCGCATTGACTTAAGGTACCTACTTAGTTAAATAGTTGTTTTATTTATGAGTTGTTTGTAGACCTGTGTACTCGCCCGGTAGATCATTCGGCTCGGTGCCAACCACTGCCGTCGGTCAAGTCAGTGCCGTCATTAAATTCTGATTTCTGTAGAAAATATTCATACTTGTTAGTGTGTGGGTTATACGGTTGGTGATCATCGTTTCGGTATCACGCCTGGATAAATCATGTACAAATTAGTGTATTAACCACATACACCAACACAGGAATAATAATCGTTCAGGAACCAGGCACTACCTTGTTCGGGAGCTATGGAAAACAAATAATTTATAGTTGAGGTACAGTAAGAGAGACAATAAAATGAATATACATACAACCAGTACCCAAATATAAATATTCTTTAAAACTCTATTATGTGAAACAGCTACTTCGCTGTTCATGACATAAATGCTACTTATTACTTATCAATTATGCGTGCGGGCGGGCGTGCGTGTGTGCGTGTATGCGTGCGTGCCTGTCTGCCTGCCTGCCTTCACATTAGCTACCGCGGCATGCACTTTGTGGTTCTGCGTTGGGCGGCGATAGCACGTCGCTGTGTGCGTGCATTGTGTAGGTACGCAAAACCGATTTATCAGCAGTAACAACGCCGTTCGTTCTGACGTGCAACGTACATACAAGATACATCCGAAGTAGAACGATTACTTAATTGTGCTTGTCCCGTTGTTGACAACACCACTGCACGATGAAAAGGTACAGACGCGGTATTGTTGTCACCACAACCATCGGTCTTTGTTGTTATTACTCGCTAGGTGGCGCTCGTTGCTAAATCCGTTGCCACAATTGTTGGTTGCATTAATGTTTCATGAACGCGCTCTCACTTGTGTGTAAACGATAAATGTCAGTAACAGTAGATCGACCAACACGCATCAAGCGCGCACGTAACACCACGGAAAAGGTAATGTCTGACCGGTGTGCTTGACATTTTAGATCACTGTTCATGAATAGTAACGTAAATGGCAAAACTTAAGATGCGATGATGTGAATTTTAAGCTGTCAGTAGAATGTCACCGTAAAATTTACACTAATTCCCGTTGGTGGCGATTCCCTTGCCAACGGTACTCAAGTAGTGTTGCTAAGGACGCTGTGGTCGTACTAACCTGGCAGTGGGTGGGTGGAAGAGCCAGTGTCTCTATTGTCAACGGCTAGCTGCGTAACCACAATCATTTTTCTAGCACCGAATGCCAACTTTGATAAATGAACATTGTTGGTACATTTGTACGTGCGCGTATGCGTGCGTAAAGGCATTGTTGCACGCACGCGCACGCACACGCACACGCGCGCATGCACCCACAATCAAGTTTCTGAAGATGAAAACGTAACATGAAGACATGATTCATACCGTCCATAATGCAACCATTGATCAGGAACCTCAGCAAGCTGACACGAAAAGATGTTTATTTGGCTGTGCGGCCAGTCGTGGCGGCGCCTGAGCACACTGCCGGTGTAACATGTCTCGTGGTCTAAATAATTAATAATCACCGTTTCCCACGGGTGTGGCGAGTGCGTTGTGGCGTTAAGACACCACACCACGTTTACGTGACATAAACGGACATTGCAGAGAGAGAGAGAGAGAGAGAGAGAGAGAGAGAGAGAGAGAGAGAGAGAGAGAGAGAGAGAGAGAGAGAGAGAGAGAGAGAGAGAGAGAGAGAGAGAGAGAGAGAGAGAGAGAGAGAGAGAGAGAGAGAGAGAGAGAGAGAGAGAGAGAGAGAGAGAGAGAGAGAGAGAGAGAGAGAGAGATAGAGAGAGAGAGAGAGAGAGAGAGAGAGAGAGAGAGAGAGAGAGAGAGAGAGAGAGAGAGAGAGAGAGAGAGAGAGAGAGAGAGAGAGGAGAGAGAGAGAGAGAGAGAGAGAGAGAGAGAGAGAGAGAGAGAGAGAGAGAGAGAGAGAGAGAGAGAGAGAGAGAGAGAGAGAGGTTGGTAGAGAGAGAGAGAGAGAGAGAGAGCGAGAGAGAGAGAGAGAGAGAGAGAGAGAGAGAGAGAGAGAGAGAGAGAGAGAGAGAGTGGGCAGGAGATGGGAGTGGAGAAGGGGACATTGGTTGGAATGATTCTAGGTTGCCGAACAAGAAGGTGTATGTATCTGGAGCGCCGGAAACATCCGAAATAGTGGGACATTTTATCAAAAGGTTGTTTCTAATTCAGCACTCAAAGGACGCATCAATACATGAATTTCCTACATACCTACACATTGATATACACGCACGTGCACATATACACACCAATGCCTTGGCACGCACGCACAAACAACACACACGTGCCTGCCACACTCATACACGCACTCGCACTCGCGCACGCACCAACGCTTTGGCACACGATATGCCTAGATCCAACCCTGCATTACTGTATTGCCAAATCGCAGCCTTTATTTCCATCCAAGGATTTATTGCTCATCATTTAAGTAAATCCAGACCCACGATGTACTACGCAATTGTAATGATGTCATCATCAATTGTAATGATGTCATCATCAACCGGCACTTCTCTTGTGAGCCTGACTGGCGCATCGAGAGATCGTGAGGTTGGTCACACATATTGATTTGACATTGTCTCCCTCCGTTACGGTTGACAAACACTTCGAACGCCTCTTGCACAAGCGCATGTTTGATTAGGTTCGGTAAATACAGGTGGTTTTATTATTGGTTGCTAGAGGTGTCCTAGTACACTGCATTAAAAGTCACGTGAGCATGCAATAGGCAGAACGATAATGAAAAAAGTTAACACAATAAATACAACAATACAGATGTGAAGGCATTACAGAGAATTGTATGATTTTATAGATTCGAATGGCCGAATGCAAAGTTATAATGCAAAAACTGAATTGGTGATATATTCACATACCTAAAACGTCGAATTGCTCTAGTTCTACTGTCTTTCTTGACTGAAAAAATATTTCTATGAATATTTTCATATCCATTCAACATCTTAAACACTTCAATTTAATCTCCACTTAACGAACTTGTTTCTAGGGTTGTTAAACCACATTCTTTTAGGCGTTGTTCATAACTAAGGTCTCTCAGTTCTGGGATCAAGTTAGTAGCTCTCCTCCGTCTTCGTTCAAGCGTATATAAATCCTTCTTATGGTCTCCAAGTGTGTACACCGTTTTCTAAATGAGGCCTAACAATCAACCCAAGAATGTAATTACCCTTTGAAGCTGTAATACTACACTGCTCTGAAACTTTCGTATCACCACTTACTGTTACACCTAATTCCTTTTCTTTTATAGCAGTACGTAAAACAGTGTCTGCCATTTTGTAGCTTACAGTCAAGTTCCCGTGCCCTGTGTGTAGGCATTTACATTTCCCAAACTTGAATAGCATATCCCACTTTCTGTCTATTTAAATAATTTGTCTAGATTGTTTTGTAAATGTTGTTTATCATCATCACTTTTAACCTTTTTAAACACGTTTGTGTCATCTGCAAATTTCAGTACGTTGTTTGTTATATTATCGTCCAAGTCATTGAGATATATTAAGAATAATAAAGGTCCTAATGCTGATCCTTGTGGTACCCCACTCAAAACTTATTATCAATTTGAAACCTCCCATCTACTACAACACGCTGTCTTCTGTCAGTCAGCCATGTTTTGCCATTCAATCGATTCTGCATCCCGGATAACATGGAATTTTAATATAAGCAGAATTCTTTGATGTGGCACTTTGTCGAAAGCTTTCTGAAAATCTAAGTAGATAACATCTACTGGTGATCCCTCGTCTATCCACCTACCGGGTAGTGATTTCTTCAAAAAAATAGAACATGTTTGTTGACCTCGATTTTAGGAATCCATGTTGATATGGATTTAATAATTAATGCCTTGTCCACCACAATATTTATGGCCTTTAGTTAGCCTTTCTAATAATTTACAAATCACTGATGTTAAACTCACTGGTCTATGATTCTCTGACTTATTTCTCGAATCGTTTTTAAATAATGATATGAAGTTTGCTTATTTCCATTCAAAAGGAACAACTCTCTCTCTCTTTTTAAATAATGACAATGTGGACACTCTTGCAGGTGGTACACTAATTTGTTCTACTAATTTGCCCCGCGAAACAAATGTTCAACCGATTCGTAAATTGAATCCGGCAACAAATGTTGTGTTGTGCCAAGCCTACTTTGTTAAACTTTATATTATAAAACATTAATTTTATTGCCGCGATTCAATTTTCGAATCGGTTTAACAAATGTTGCCCAGGCCAAATGTACACGCGACTCAAGTTTTGTTGATTTACAGACCACCGCACGTTGCTCGACTGATTCGTTTTATTACAACTCGCAACAAAATTTTAGCTATGTGTGCCTAGCATTAAATACACACGTACGATTGTGGTGGTGTTTCTCTTGCAGCGATGCGTATCGAAATGGTCTCCGGGCCGACGACGACTAGTGCACTGGAAGACACAGACACGAACACGAACAGCACGGTGGGTGATTTATAGGGCCTTCTTGTTAAAGCTCATTTAATTGTAACAGTTACTACTATTATGTAAATACGATATCCAAATACGTAGGAACAATAAGTTAGTAAACATAACAAAACAATCTTCGTAAACGGACACTGGACTAGTTGATGCGTTTTTGACAATTCCTGCCAGCAAGACGCTTTTAAATGAAATCACAAAAAGTTTCTTTCAAATAATTACAAAAAAATCTGCTCGAACTAGTGCTGCAACTATAATCCACGAATTGATGGACTTATACATAAAATGATCATTATTACTTTGCACAAGCTGCAAATGTATTCACGCTTTTAGATTACAAATAACACGTCATGTCAAATAAATCTACCTATCAGTTACATATATATATATATATATATATATATATATATATATATATATATATATATATATATATATATATATATATATATATATATATAATATATGATAAACTATGATTGGGGTGTGATGATTATATATATATATATATATATATATATATATATATATATATATATATATATATATATATATATATATATATATATATATATATATATATATATATATATACATTGTAGAATAAAAAGGATAGGTTCACAAATGAATATCGGTTATTTATACAGCAAACAAAATTATACGTAATACTTTTGGGAAAACAGTGTTTTTCCCAAGCCTAAATGCATATAAAGTAAGTTGTTTCTGGGCCTGAAACAGTACCAGTCAAAGTTTACCAAGTTTGGTAGACTGCCTTTGCTATTCAATCTGTGTTGTTATCCAGTCTAGTTCCTTACATCTCTGGTCGTCCCGTGCAATCCTCACAATCAACATTACGACTGCCTCCGCAACTCATTCAGCCCATCACGAATCAGGTTCGTCGATGTTCAAATCTGTAGTGAGTTAATAGTTTAGGTAATATGCATAGTATGTGTTACTAGTATGAGAAG
Source organism: Lamellibrachia satsuma (assembly GCA_033239005.1). Lineage (NCBI taxonomy): Eukaryota > Metazoa > Annelida > Polychaeta > Sabellida > Siboglinidae > Lamellibrachia > Lamellibrachia satsuma. Next base: position 717,747 of record BSQZ01000081.1, on the reverse strand, counting down.
GTGTAGATAAACATCATTGAAATAACTTACTTTAATCGGTACATTACGTTAAAGGCAATTTACAAACGTAGGTGCCAACAGCATGTCACAGTACACATAGCTGGACCACTTACGTCATCATACACAAAGCTGGACCATTTATGTCATCTTACACAGAGCTGGACCACTTATGTCATCTTACACAGAGCTGGACCATTTATGTCATCTTACACAGAGCTAGACCACTTATGTAATTTTACACAGAGCTGGACCACTTATGTCAACTTACACAGAACTGGACCACTCATGTCATCGTATATAGAACTGGACCACTTATGATATCGTACATAGAGCTGGATCACTTATGGTATCGTACACAGAGCTGGACCACTTGTTGGACCACTCATGTCATCGTATATAGAACTGGACCACTTATGATATCGTACATAGAGCTGGATCACTTATGGTATCGTACACAGAGCTGGACCACTTGTGGTATCGTACACAGAGCTGGACCCCTTATGTCAGCGTACACAGAGCTGGACCACTTATGTCATCGTACACAGAGCTGGACCACTTATGTCATCGTACACAGAACTGGACCACTTATGGTATCGTACACATAGCTGGATCACTTATGGTATCGTACACAGAATTGGACCACTTATGATATCGTACACAGAGCTGGACCACTTATGTCATCGTACACAGAGGTGGACCACTTATATCATCGTACACAAAGCTGGACCACTTATGTCATCGTACACAGAACTGGACCACTTATGATATCGTACACAGAATTGGACCACCTATGATATCGTACACAGAGCTGGACCACTTATGTCATCGTACACAGAGCTGGACCACTTATGTCGTCGTACAAAGAACTGGACCACTTATGGTATCGTACACAGAGCTGGACCACTTATGATATCGTACACAGAGCTGGACCACTTATGATATCGTACACAGAGATGGACCACTTATGTCATCGTACACAGAGCTGGACAACTTATGATATCGTACACAGAGCTGGACCACTTATGTCATCGTACACAGAGCTGGACCACTTATGATATCGTACACAGAATTGGACCACCTATGATATCGTACACAGAGCTGGACCACTTATGTCATCGTACACAGAGCTGGACCACTTATGTCGTCGTACAAAGAACTGGACCACTTATGGTATCGTACACAGAGCTGGACCACTTACGATATCGTACACAGAGCTGGACCACTTATGATATCGTACACAGAGCAGGACCACTTATGTCATCGTACACAGAGCTGGACCACTTATGATATCGTACACAGAATTCTACCACTTATGATATCGTACACAGAGCTGGACCACTTATGTCATCGTACACAGAGCTGGACCACTTATATCATCATACACAGAGCTTGACCAATTATGTCATCGTACACAGAGCTTGATCACTTATGATATCGTACACAGAGCTGGACCACTTATGTCATCGTACACAGAACTGGACCACTTATTGTATCGTACACAGAGCTGGACCACTTATGTCGTCGTACGCAGAACTGGACCACTTATGGTATCGTACACAGAGCTGGACCACTTATGATATCGAACACAGGAGTGGACCACTTATGATATCGTACACAGAGCTTGACCACTTATGATATAGGCCACAGAGCTGGACCACTTATGATATCGTACACAGAACTGGACAACTTATGATATCGTACACAGAGCTTGACCACTTATGTCATCGTGCACAGAGCTGGACCACTTATGATATCGTACACAGAACTGGACCACTTATGATATCGTACACAGAGCTGGACCACTTATCTCCTCGTACACAGAGCTGGACCACTTATGATATCGTACACAGAACTGGACCACTTATGATATCGTACACAGAGCTGGACCACTTATGGTATCGTACACAGAGCTGGACCACTTATGGTATCCTATACAAAGCTGGACCACTTATGTCATCGTACACAGAGCTGGACCCCTTACGTCATCGTACACAGAACTGGACCACTTATGTCATCGTACACAGAGCTGGACCACTTATGGTATCGTACACAGAGCTAGACCACTTAGGGTATCGTACACACAGTTGGACCACTTATGGCATCGTACACAGAGCCAGACCACTTATGGTATCGTACACACAGCTGGACCACTTATGGCATCGTACACAGAGCTGGACCACTTATGGTATCGTACACAGAGCTGGACCACTTATGGTATCGTACACAGAGCTGGACCACTTATTGTATCGTACAAAGAACTGGACCACTTATGATATCATACACAGAGCTGGACCACTTATTGTATCGTACAAAGAAATGGACCACTTATGGTATCGTACACAGAGCTGGACCACTTATGGTATCGTACACAGAACTGGACCACTTATTGTATCGTACAAAGAACTGGACCACTTATGTTATCGCACACAGAGCTGGACCACTTATTGTATCGTACAAAGAACTGGACCACTTAATGTATCGTACACAGAACTGGACCACTTATTGTATCGTACAAAGAACTGGACCACTTTGCTCTTTGCTTTATTTCATTTACTAGTTTTTCCTGTGATTTCATCAAGACATAAATTTGTACAAACGAGCTTGCATGTCATAGTGGATACAACAATGGTTTATTTATTTCAGTCCTGAAGAGAAAAGATATTTATGCAGGTAGGTATGCATAATTGATACCAGTAGGAATGTTGGGATATATACACTAGACTCTCGATTGCCAAATAAACGTGTAGGCCAAATAACAGTATAGGGTGGCAAACCTGTCAGATTTGGTAATATTATAGTGCCGAAAAGCAGTATGGGGGGAGCAAAACACAAATAATAGTACAGTGCGAAAAAGTCACAAGTATATTTGTCCTTTTTAACGCCGAAGCAATTTATTTTACTCAACGTGAAGCCAAGGCGTCCCTAGAAAACTACTCGGATCGCCGTGTCTGTTTTTTTCTGCTGAATATGCATAAACTGTGTGCGTATTCGCGTCACCGCAGATATAGTAACCGCATTTTATATCTGCGAAAAACCGGGGAAATTTCCGTTTTAAATGGGCATTAGAGTGTTATTGAATTCAATACGCATGCCCGTTTCAGGGGAAACCGCCGCCAGCCGGTTACGACCGGTTTGAGGCGCTGCTCACAGCGTCCATTTACGCATTACGGTCGGTATACACGGTGATAATGGCGTTTTAACTAATAATATACCATGTCGAGCTTCTGCGAACTACGGATTCTGACCGATTCATCAATCATGGAAATATAACGGTCTGACGTTTCGGGATCAAGATCTCTGATCCTCGGAAGCACGGGATCCCGCTGATTTCACGACTGTCGTTCGGAAGGATAAAAACTTAGCCGTCAGAGGGAGCCACATGCAGCTCCAGTTGGGAGCAAGTGATTTTAGCGCGAACGGTAAACCGCTCCGTGACCGTGGATGATTGATTAAACCTGACAATGTGGCTATCATCCAGGAATTACACATTGCTGTCAAAGCGAACGCGCGTCGCCATAGCCCTACACATACGCACGCACGCACGCACGCACGCACGCACACATACACATATAATATATACTGTCGAGTTCTGCGAAAACCGTCGAGTTCTAGCGTCACACGCAGCAACTGGTGCAACAGCGGAAGAGTAATGACACTGTACATCGGTAAAACGATAAAATGTGAGACCCCCTAAGCTTACATTGTTCTTTTCTTTTCTTGTGGGAGATCCCTCATGTCTTATGGCAGGACCCCCAGACCCCCTCATTTCGAACACTGATTGAGCGGGAAACTGACGTCCACGAGTTGCTCGCTAGAAAGTTGTGAACTAGAAAAAATATTTTGGTGACTGAAAGTAATTTTTTTCCGATAAAATTTCAGTATTTATAAGTGGCATTGGTTAGACATTTAGAGTGCCAAGTAAGGCCCTTATATCTGAGCTGTTGTTTGGATCTTGCGTTGTTGCTCTATCCAGTGTCAGTGGTATTTAGTTGCCGCCCACTTAATATGTCTCTGTATTGGGACACGTCCGCCTAGGTGCTACGGGGCAAGTTCGTCCCTAGGATATGTGATGTAAAATGCTCAGGATCACTTGTGAACATAAAGACACTAACATGCTCTCAAATAAAGACGCCCAATTGTCCAGTTTGGTGTTATTTTCTAGTAAAAAAAGTTAAGAAACCAGATTTTATTTCACCATTTTCTAGCCGATGCAGTGCCAAACGTTTATTTTTTGCCTGGTTTATTTCAAAAGAAAATTTGTTTGCCTGGTTCAACAGAAAAGTTTTTTTGCCTGGTTTATTTCAACAGAATGTGTAAGGATTTTAAGTTTCTAACAAATGTGTGTCACAAACTTTACGTTTTTTTTGGACATAAAAATAAGACAAAACTGCACTGTTCTTGTGTATTTGTTGCTTAAAGTACGTGTGGGGCGAACTTGCCCCTGCCCCTGGGCGGACTTGCCCCGGCACAAGGCAAGTCTGCCCCCCCCCCGGGTTAGTAAGTAGAATGACATATGACTACGACTGCCTGAGACCGCCCTTGTAAACAAGCCTAGATCCGCCCCTGATGCATTCATTGATACATATTTCACTTTGCTCACGCAATAAATGAGCATCTGGCAAGAAACAGTAATATTTGTGCAAGAATAGTTTTTGCTATGTAATTGATGCGTGGCTGAATGCTCCCCACAGGTCTGGCTGGGGGTGAAGTGTAACGCGCTTTGAGCGGCCCCAAAGACTGGATACCTCGGCATAGGAACGTTAATACCTTTACTCGCTGGATAATAATCGTTAGCTATATATTATCAAAACAATCCTTCAAATAGTTTACACGTCGTATGTTTTTCCGAGTCGTACTAAAATTGATCCGTCGTCAACTGTTATCCACTTAGTGTAAATGCGCATGCGCGTTCCGGTAGTTGACATAGTATAGCTACAATAATAGGTACTGTAGATAATAACAAAGAATGTCAACCACGGGAAACTATGGATGAATGTCCACTTTTTCTCGTAAAAAATCATTTAAAAATGTAAAGCGGCATTTTATGTCGGGAAATATTTTCTCTTGCGCACGCACACACTGATGCAACTAATTATATATATATATATATATATATATATATATATATATATATATATATATATATATATATATATATATATATATATATATATATATATATATATATATATATATATATATATATATATATATATATATATATATATATATATATATATATATATATATATATATATATATATATATATATATATATATATATATATATATATATATATATATATATATATATATATATATATATATATATATGTATATATATGTATATATATGTGTATATATATATATATGTATATATTATATGTATGTATGTATGTATGTATGTATGTATGTATATATATATATATATACGCGCATGTGCAGTTACACAAAGCGGATAATACATCTTAGCCTGACGCCGCGTCCCGGATTGCTGGGTGTATTATAGTTTATCAAGTGATGTGGTTCTGCCGCCTACCGGGTAGTTGTAGTGCTATGCCAATACTCGATGCGTTGATGGTTCTGCCACTACGCGGGTGTTGTGGAAGCAGAACAACGCGTTTATTCTGTACAGCGTTCAAATTCTCCCTCGTCATCCATCGCGTTGCGGCTGATGGTGGTCTGAGCAGTATTTACTATTTGTATTTTACTGTTAGATGCTGATTGTGCTGCCGCTTCTTTCATAAGGCAGACATAACTAACATATACATTCAGGCAATTCGTTGGCATACAGTAATGATTAAGTACACTGACTGATTCTATTGCACAAATGCAGTATCCAAAAGTGTAGGAACAAAGCATGTCTGGCAAGTAAACAGAACAAAACAATCTTCTTACTCAGACCCTGCTGGACTAGTTAATGTCTTGTTGAGAATGCCTACCAGCAAGACAAGTTAGGGTTCAATAGCCGATGATAATTATAATTACACAGAATCATAAAACTCCAGTTACGATTACAAGTATAGTACTATTACATTTACATCACTTCAAACCATCAGTTACAATCACTGTGCTAGTGTGCTTCAAACAAATCAATTAAATGCTGCATAAAGGCTCAACTGGAGATGTGATGATGATGATGATAAAAGTTCAATTATAATTACACTGTTCTAACTTCTAATAAATGGCATGACTATATTGTAATTGTAATCAATCCAACACAATTACAAGCAAATACAACCTTGGCTAACAATGTAAGTACATAACATTTGGGAACATTTATATTGGCCTATAAACAAAAACCACAGTAACTAAAGTAACAGTGTGTTTATTGATGTAATAAAAATATGATTTTTAAGTATGGCCTATAAAGTTTAACAGCAAGGGTCACTGCATTTGGTATGCTTCAATCAGATTCTTATAGTTATTAGTCAATGTGGTTCTCTTGTATTAGTGAGCGTTCTGTGTGGTTCTACCAATTACCTTTAAGACACCCTCTTCAATTCATTTAACACATCGCTTATCATGTTTGTTGGTGTTCAAATTTGTAGTGCGTCATTAGAATTAAGTAGTATGTGTAGCCAGTTTAAAGCTGCTTCCACAAATGGTTCAGCCCATCGCACATCTAGTTCATTTATGTCCAGTGTGTGACTAGTTTAAATAATGTGTGCAATCTGTTTAATAAAAATTTCTATTTTTTTCAAATCATCAAAAGAATCGACTTCAGTCGTTAGATCTGGTAAGGATAAAAATAGTGGGTATCCAAAATCGTAAGCACTGTGCGAGTCAATGCTGTTCATGGGCGTGACTTCAATCCTTTCCAGGGCTGGAGCCAATTCCATTTAATAAATTCCAACTCTTTTCAATTAAATTTAATCAATTCCAATTCAATTATTTTTTTTTCAAATTCCAATTCCAGCTCAAATCTTTCAATTCCAATCCAATTCCGAATTGATTCTATGGGAGTTTTTCCAATGCAAACATGTATGAAACGTAAAAACACGCAGAGGATACAGGATTTAAAGTAATTACATGAACATATGAATGCATTTAATCTATGAACACAGACATAGACATAGTGAAATTTTATTTCACATTTTATTACAAACAAGAATACTAGTAAATTCAAATACATTACACTACAGTTAACATCCAAAGAAAATATGTTAACGTCCATAGCAAATACCTTTACGTACATAGAAATTATAAAATACCTTGCTCAGCAAACAATCATTTATATGTTGCACAACAAACAGACTGTGTGGGGCTGCCACCATGCACAGGCATTTGATGTCATTTATGCATCGTTACATCTAATCATTATTAGTTGTTCAAACCAGCTGTCTTTTAGGCAACATCAACAAGAATGTTAGTTTTGTAAAATCGCTTGTTGTTAAGATGTACAGGATTGTTGGTCTTTTAGTTTTACAGTTAGAAATTTAGTACTGACTGTTCAGACGTCAAAAACTGTTAAAAAGAGCTATTGACATCCACACCAGGCATTATATAGTAGTAATATGTAATAGTAATTGTAATAGATGAACTGTTTTCAAAAGTGATAGTAATAGCAATAGATCCTAAAGTAATAGATAATAGCCTATTACCTTTCTATTACATCTATTGCTGCAAACTTACAAAATATCATGTTTATTTGCATGTTATTCCAAGTGCTAATAATTGTAAACAATGTACAGACAACGGCTGAGCCATTATTCATCTTTTCATGGTTTCAGAAATACCTGCTCAATGAAACAATGTAGGAGTAGCAGGCCAATTACTAATTGTTGGGATGCCCCATTGGGGTGGCTATGGCTTCACACATTCCTCACACACAAAGGGCATGGTTTCAGATATGTGTAGGCAGACAACAAATGTTATCTTAGAGCAGGAACTGCAACCAGTATTGAATTCATAGTAAGCTTGTCCTAGAGGCAATCTCTATTAATGGGACAGTGGGAGAGGGGGGTGCCAATTAAGAATAGGCTAACAACCGAACTGAGTTTACTACAATAACAATCTTTTATTTACACTACAGTACTAATAACACATTGACAACGAAACACTTAACTCATCTCGTCTCATAGACAGAGTCCCTGGCACACCCAAAAACAGCTAACAATAAACCTCAACTACCATAACACTATCTGACAGACTCCTTGGCCAGTTATTACACTGCCTGGTTGCACACCAGCTACTCCTATGTAATTACTCCTGCCTCCACACAATTCCCCAAGTCCCCTCTCTACCTAAACTTATATTAAGTTTTTATGGGCCCCAAGAAAGATGAATTAGCCAATGGGCATCACCCATAATTCTGGCCAACTTCTGGATCATCCCTCTCTAGCTGTAAATTATTTGAATAGATAGCTGGGTTTCCCCCAAGAGAAGGTGTCAGGTTGTGATGTCTTGTTTATGAAATTGGTGACTCCATAGAATCAGTGGTCATTAATCCTGCATTAGGATTAATGACCACCAGGCTTATCTACTACAAACATCTGATAAAGGGTCCAGCCATTATCCTGTCACAGTCCCTCAAGGGAAGTGATGTTAGCCAACTGCATGGTTCATCACCACCCTACCCTTCTATATAATTTCTATAATTCATATATATATATATATATATATATATATATATATATATATATATATATATATATATATATATATTCATTCATATATATATATATATTCATATATATATATATATATATATATATATATATATATATATATATATATTATTATTCATTCATATATATATATATATATATATATATATATATATATATATATATATATATAAATAATCCCTACCCCAAGCTCATCACACCCCATCACAGTTTGATTTGAGCAGAACTTCTGAGTTCTTTTTTAAATTGCCAATTGCCACATGGTAACACTGCCAAGCAGACCCTTTGTTCAAATTTGGACAAATGTTCTCACCTCAGATCTTCAAATGTATGTTTAGCTGCTACAAAGACTTTACGTTCATATACAATTCTAGGGTTGGATTGAGGACCACATTGGAAATAAAACCAGATAGCACCAGCACAAGAAAATGAGGTTCAATTAATGTTCTTTCAATTCCAATTCAAAATCTTTCAATTAAAATAAAAATGTTGCGTGGTCAAAATCTTTCAATTCAAATTCAGGAACTGAATTGAATTATTCTAATTCATTTTTGAATTCACCCCAGCCCTGATCCTCTCGCCGATCACATGACAAAGCTACAAAATTTCTCCAAGGGTGAAAATCGTGATTTTTCAGCATTTCGATTTTCACTTTACTTAATGCTTCAACAAGCATTAAGTAATTTAATAGTTTGTCTGATGATTTCACAAAAAAACTACATACAAAAGTTGCACAAACGAGCTAGCATGTTGCAGTGGATACTTGGTAGGTTTGTTTATTCACAAAATTAATTTAAAATGAGACTAGCAAAAAAATCGAATTGAGGAGGACCCTTTAATAGAAGACTGCATAGTGCATACTTCTGATAAACTCATCAAAAGAATTGAATTGAGGAGGACCCTTTAATAGAAGACTGCATAGTGCATACTTCTGATAAACTCATCAAAAGAACTGAATTGAGGAGGACCCTTTAATAGAAGACTGCATAGTGCATACTTCTGATAAACTCATCAAAAGAATTGAATTGAGGAGGACCCTTTAATAGAAGACTGCACACTTCTGATAAACTCATCAAAAGAATTGAATTGAGGAGGACCCTTTAATAGAGGACTGCACACTTCTGATAAACTCATCAAAAGAAATGAATTGAGGAGGACCCTTTAATAGAAGACTGCATAGTGCATACTTCTGATAAACTCATCAAAAGAATTGAATTGAGGAGGACCCTTTAATAGAAGACTGCATAGTGCATACTTCTGATAAACTCATCAAAAGAACTGAATTGAGGAGGACCCTTTAATAGAAGACTGCATAGTGCATACTTCTGATAAACTCATCAAAAGAATTGAATTGAGGAGGACCCTTTAATAGAAGACTGCATAGTGCATACTTCTGATAAACTCATCAAAAGAACTGAATTGAGGAGGACCCTTTAATAGAAGACTGCATAGTGCATACTTCTGATAAACTCATCAAAAGAACTGAATTGAGGAGGACCCTTTAATAGAAGACTGCATAGTGCATACTTCTGATAAACTCATCAAAAGAACTGAATTGAGGAGGACCCTTTAATAGAGGACTGCACACTTCTGATAAACTCATCAAAAGAAATGAATTGAGGAGGACCCTTTAATAGAAGACTGCATAGTGCATACTTCTGATAAACTCATCAAAAGAATTGAATTGAGGAGGACCCTTTAATAGAAGACTGCATAGTGCATACTTCTGATAAACTCATCAAAAGAACTGAATTGAGGAGGACCCTTTAATAGAAGACTGCATAGTGCATACTTCTGATAAACTCATCAAAAGAATTGAATTGAGGAGGACCCTTTAATAGAAGACTGCATAGTGCATACTTCTGATAAACTCATCAAAAGAACTGAATTGAGGAGGACCCTTTAATAGAAGACTGCATAGTGCATACTTCTGATAAACTCATCAAAAGAATTGAATTTGATCAGATAATGTACGAATGAAAGTGTGAATAGCTCTATGTCGAATATGTACAGCCAGATCACTTTTGCTCCTTTCTCACCAAATTTTGACTGGATCTATTAAAAGATAGTTTATTAGTTTGTCCGGTGATTTCATGAAAACTAAACCACTAGCATGTCATAACTAGTGGATACATGGATAGACAAAACTATTGATTAAGAAATTTTTATTAGTTTGAAGAAGTTCATGCCAATAGGAATGCATTGTATATCAGTAGGAACTTTGGGGGTAAAATTGCATAAATTGACACTCAATTGTCAACAGGCAGAGCGAGGTAAAACAATGCTGGCTACTCAAAAATACACACTAGTGTTCAGTGTCAGCCTGACAACTAAAGGCTATTGATGATTAATGCTGATGATCAGTTGACATGATCCCAAAAAAGCTACAAATACACAATGTGTGTCTGGAAACATGCCATCAGTTACTGCAATCTGTATATCAAACCAACCAAAGGGGAATAACAGCACTCCATATCAAACAAAGCACATCTAGGGAAATCATTAACTCTTTGTTGTGTTAGCAAGGGCGTAAAAATACTATTTACAGTCAGATTAATCATCTTAGACAGATGGACATTTTAATGATGACAATCCAAAAGTGTGTATGAAGCTTGATGTGCCTCCCAAGGCACAAACAGGATTGAACAAGTGAGTGCCAGCAGGTTGTTCATGAATTGTTCATTAAATCAACTCAAGTCTCAAGTGGTTTACTCCAAACAGCCCAAACTTGGGCTAACGCAGGAGTTTGTGGTGGACTGTGCGCATGCGCTGTGGGTGGTACATTCGATTAAAAGACTAGTATCATTAATGTTGCTGAGATGGTTTTTATTTGATAGTTTTATTTATTTTATGTATAGGATGTTTAACGAAATTTTTTAATAGGTTGGTTGTGTGGATGGACACTGTCGCTGCCTTGCCACATGCACACATAGGCAGTCTCCATACCCGCACCCTGGATACGTTTATGCTAAGCACTGTGTTTTAAAGGCAGTTTAGGTGAGGAGGTGTGGTGAAAAGGAGTTCCATAATAGCTTCTTGAAATGATTTTGGGTTTTTTATGTTGGTAATTTTTGATGGAATCATATTCCATATGCGAATGGCTCTGGGATAAAATGAAAAGACCATTGCATTTATACGACACTTGGGGGCTATGTATTATCCACGGGTTCGAGAGCGAGTTAGTAGGCCTGAAGGGGGGGTGATCTCAATAATGTTGTTTAGAATTTTGTAGAAGGTAGTGGCTTGTTTGATAATGCGCCTTCGTTCGAGGGTTGGCCATCCAAGGGCAGTAATTAGATCTGCTGGATTTGTGTTTCGTCTGTAGTCATTTTTAACAAATCTAGCAGCAGAGTGTTGCACTCTTTCAAGGCTTTTAATTTGTGAAAAGGTGTGGGGATTCCATATGGGTGAAGAACTGTATAGCGTTCAGTTTACCTAATGCCGTTAACCAGCCCATATGATAAATTTCTAATAGAGTTAAACTGAAACAAATTGATTTAACCTAAGGAGGCCATCCATGAAGTAAGTCATGCTGGGTAAGAATTCCAGAATGCTACATTGTGGTGAGGGTGTCTTCAACTGTCTTGGTGATCACTTTGTAATGGTTTAAAAAGAAAATAATTTGGCTCTCTAGCTGTTGATGTCAGACTGACAGCATTAATTGCTATACCAGTTGTCAGTAGAAGAGTGTGTAATTTCTTGTCATGAGTGTGTAACTTGCAGAGAATCCCAAGGACTTCCCCACATGTATCATTACAACATGGACATTTCATGTTATTGTTTATTATTAGTTATACAGACCTATACTTTACCTGTGAACTAAGAATCAATACAGACAACAAATCAGGCATGCAACAAATATAAATTACTTGTATGCATAATAGGTAGGGGATCTTTCTCAAACTGAACAAGTTCTAGGAGGGTCTACAAGCCAGCAAGGGGTGGGGGCTTGAAAAAAAAAATAGTGTTATGTCTTTATAGATATAGCTCCTAAATTTATTTTAGAAACTGCCATTTAACAGTATATAATATAAATCATCTTAATCATTAATTGCCACCTGTCATTGGCTAACTAACCCATCTTACATACATGATGGAATGTTGTCATCACAGCTCCACGAAAACTTCGATAGAGTTTATAATTACCCCAGTCATTATAATGGATTCCGTCTGCTTCCAACACTGGTTTTTTCGTCTTCCCTAATCTCCGATGGCGCCAGGTGTGGACTTCAGTGCCGCCCTCACATGCGGCTTGCAGGAATTCATTGATGCGTGACACACAGACTTCTCCTTCCTCCGGGGATAACTGGCACCAACTTGCTTGCATCACCATCTGGCAAATAACAACTTGTTTAACCCCAACATCCAACAGTTTCTTAGCCAGCAAATACATCTGCATGCCAATGTATTGCGGGGTAGGACCCGAGAGTGTATCAATTTCGTTCCCTGTCATATGAAGAATGACAATATCAGGGTGGAGATTTGCAATCTCCTGAAGTGTGTCAGCCGAACCCAGACTGGAGACGGTTGCGTCTGTCATCCCCATGAAGTGTGGCTTGGTTACGATCCATCCTTTGGCCTTGGCAGCGTTCACATCGAATTGGAGCGGCCTACTAGGCCAAGACTGGTTATACGACCACATAAAATTTTCGAATCTGACAATGTGGTTATCACCCAGCAATAACACATTTGGTGGAATACTGCTGGGTGTATACAACACACTGCGACCACCGTCATTACCGTCAACACTTGCAGCCATACTATTGATAACGGCAACACTGTCACTGCTACAGCCTACAGTACCGGTACTCAGCAACAGCGGTTTAACGCGTTGCGCCAGTTTAGTTGTTTAAAACCAGGTCCAGGGAACGAGACTAAATAAACTCAGGTGTGCTTCGCGAACGGTAGTAGGTGAATAAACTTCTTCCAATGCAACAAGCGCTCGTCCTGGATAAAGTATCAACCATAACAGCAAACGCTACATACGTTTTGCACGAAATAAAAATTATTGTTTACAAGCGGAAGGGACTCACTAGCGGAAGAAGGTCAAAGAATCGGTTCCGGGTCACGTGACGATAATGCTTCAGGAGTCAGACCACAGTTGAAAATTGCATAGGTGGCCATGTTAACGTTTTGTTAGATTATAAGAAAACGTGACCACTAAAAATTCTGAAACGTTTTCACAGCAACTGCCATCATCTCATTGACATGCTGACCAAGTTTTATCAAAATCACATACCTCCAGCTCTTTTAAAACGCCCCGACGTGCGATGCCCATCAATTTTGACAAAAATAGCCTTGTATTCATGCGCCCACGTGGCCCATAGCAGAAAAATTCCCATAAATCCCTCCGCCTTTTAAACTCTCAAAAAATGCACCATTTCACAGCCAATAGCTTCTACAAACAAACCTGTGAATATGCCTGCTCAATTGCACTTATGTCACATCGTATGAATTCTTTAAATTCACATATCGCAATTTAATACGCCCTACATTCGTGTGAAACAATAAACAGGAAGGTCAACTGTGGTCTTACCCCTTCAGCGGTAGGCTACTTTGGCGGCGAAATTCGTCGTCGCATAGGGAAATTTGCTGATCATTTCGGTGGCACATTTTGGTCGCTGCCTCGGCATAATTTTGGTACATTCGGTCGACAGCGCTATAACATTATATTTGTAATGTGGCACTCTATGTGGATGTCAGACTTTAGATTTTACTTTGTATTATTAAACTATTAGCCAGAGCAGCTGACATTATATAATATATATATATATATATATATATATATATATATATATATATATATATATATATATATATATATATATATATATATATATATATATATATATATATATATGGGAGATATGGAAAATTACAAAGTGGAACTTTTATGTGTGAGCGAGGCTAGATGGATAGACTCAGGGAAAAGGACCCTGTCCTCGGGACACACCATACTTTATTCAGGCCGAACAGATAACCAGCACATAGGTGGAGTTGCCATCATTGTGACGAGAAAGGTGGAAAAACTCTGCTGGAGTGGAAGCCAATCAACGACAGACTACTCAAGGCAAGATTCAATTCCAAATTTGCAAAGCTGACAGTGATCGCATGTTATGCACCAACAGAGGACGCGGAGGAGGAGATCAAGGATGAGTTCTATGACCAGTTGGAGGAGGAAATCCGGACAATACCTCGACATGATGTACTCATGGTGGTAGGAGACCTAAGCGCAAGAGTTGGAAAGGAAAACACAGGAAGAGAAAGGGCCATGGGCACCGAGGGTTTTGGATGCATAAATAACAACGGCGAGAGACTCTCTGACCTATGTGTTGAGAATAACCTAGTCATAGGTGGAACTCTATTCAAGCACAGAAACATTCACAAAACCACCTGGACGTCCCCAGATAACAACACTGTCAGCCAGATCGACCATGTGCTAGTCAATCAGAAGTGGAGACGATCACTTCAGGATGTTAGAGCCAAACACGGAGCTGATGTGGGGAGTGACCATGTGCTGGTAGTGGCAACATTGTCCTTGAAGCTGCGGAAGACACAAAGAAAAGAAGAGAGACAACGGCGATTTGACACAGGAAAGTTAAAGAACCCAAATATAGAGAAAGCTTTCCAGCTGGACTTAAAAAACCGATTTCGCATACTCCAAGAGGAACAAGAATTTAACATCGAAGGTTTCAATCAGGCACTGATGGAAACAAGCAAGAAACTTTTAGGATACAGAAGAAAAAAGAAGGAGGAATGGATCAAGTCAGACACGTGGACAACAATTGATGAAAGAAAAGCAACAAAAAAGAAGCTAAACGACGCCAAATCTCAACGACTGAAGGAACAGCTGCAGAGTAGATACTCAGAACTGGACAAAGAAGTCAAAAAGAAGACGAGAGCAGATAAGAGAGCCTTCATCTAAAATCTGGCAGATGAAGCAGAAGCAGCAGCACAGACACAGAACATAGCCACACTGTACAAGATAACCAAAACGCTGACTGGCGGTTTTAAAAATAGTGATATTCCAGTGAAAGATGTGGATGGAAATGTTGTCACCTGTGAAGCAAAACAGACCCAGAGATGGAAAACACATTTCGAGACCATCCTCAACAAGGAAGCACCAAGAAATCAAGCAGAAATTCCAGAAAGCAAAGAGGACCTGAAGGTCAACACAGACCCACCATATGCTGAAGAAGTGAGAAAAGCAATTAGGACCATGAAGTCTGGGAAAGCACCGGGTGCAGACTTTGTAAGTGCAGAGATGTTGAAAGCTGGAGGAGAAGTCACCATGGGAGCCTTGACAGAGATCTTTGAAGGAATATGGGAGACGGAAGAAACACCAGGCGACTGGAAGATGGGACTGATCGTCAAACTACCAAAGAAAGGAGACCTTAGCCTTCGCAAAAACTGGAGAGTGATCACTCTGTTGTCTATCACTAGCAAAGTTTTCAGCAGGGTGATCTTTGACAGAATTTCAGAAGCCCTTGACCCACTGTTACGCAAAGAACAGGCAGGTTTTAGGAAAGGAAAATCCTGTGGGGACCACATCTTTACCTTAAGGCAGATCCTGGAGCAGTGCCAGGAGTGGAACACACCAACCTACGCAAACTTTGTCGATTTTGAAAAGGCTTTCGACAGCATTCACAGAGACTCTCTCTAGCGTATATTCCGGCACTATGGAATCCCCCCAAGATTGTGAGCATAATCAAACTCTTATATGGCGATTTCAGGACCAAGGTCATTTGCGGCCAATACCTGACAGAAGATTTTGAAATTAAGACTGGAGTGAAAGAAGGATGCATACTATCCCCCTTCCTCTTCTGCCTCGGGATCGACTGGGTCATGAAGGAAACAGCACTAGGAGACAAAAGCGGCATCAAATGGACCTTCACAGAAACATTAGGTGATCTAGACTATGCAGACGACATATCTCTTCTGTCGCACCGCTACAGTGACATCCAAAGAAAAAGCGATGAACTTGCAAGAAATGCCGAAAAGATTGGGCTACAGATAAACATAAACAAAACAAAGATGCTGCGAAACAACAGCCAAACAGCAGACCCCATCACAATTGGAGGAAAGGATATTGAAGAGGTGACCGAGTTCACCTACCTTGGGGCCAAGGTGTCAACAGATGGAAACTCGGAGTCTGAGATTAAGGCAAGGATTAGAAAGGCAAGAGGGGCATTTGCGGCACTGAATAATATCTGGAAGACAAACAAGATCAGCAACAGAACAAAGATCCGCCTGTTCAAGAGCAACGTCCTAAGTGTGCTACTATATGCGGCGGAATCATGGAAAGTTACCAAAAGCATATGCCAGATGCTGGAAGTTTTCCAAAACAAGTGCCTCAGGAAGATACTGCGAATCTACTGGCCGAACAAAATCTCCAACACGGATCTCCATGAAAGAACAGGTATGCAGCCCATCTCTCTCGAGGTTAAACGCCGCAGATGGAAATGGATCGGACACATCTGCAGAATGCCGCTCACATCCATTCCAAGAGTGGCCATGCGCTGGACCCCTGGTGGCAAGAGAGCGAGGGGGAGACCCAAGGAGACGTGGAGGAGATCAGTAGAGCGGGAGATGAAGGCTCTCGGGTGGAGTTGGGGCCAGGTGACGAAGCTTGCAACGGACAGGCAACATTGGTGTTCTTTGGTGTCGGCCTTATGTGTGATACCGCACGAAGAGGATTAAGTAAGTAAAGTATATATATATATATATATATATATATATATATATATATATATATATATATATATATATATATATATATATGCCTATGACATTATTAAATCCATGTAACGTTAATTAGTAGACCCACTGGTTGGTTCAATTAAAAACATTGCACTTTAATACAATATAGCACGATAAAAATAAACAAAGACAGAAACTGACACTAAGACAGATACATTGTTACGCTTAACTTAACCACCTGTATATAACGTTAGTTTAAAGTTTCGCTATATAGCTGTACTGCATACTACGCTGATACAACAGAGCCGTTTTATTTTAAATACGGTCTCCCAAGAAGATCAGGGGAAATTATCCGCATATATGTGCACAGTTAATTCAAAATAGAGATAAATAATTAAGTAATCTTAGCAGTTCAACAATTCAGCTAACAGTTATAGACTTTAATGAAAAAAGTTAGTTCTAAAATGACTAACGGCTAATTGTATATATATATATATAGCTAACGGTGTATAAGTTACTGTTTTTGGAGAACACAGTCTTTTCCTCTTATTCTGCTTAATCAGCCGTGTGTGTGTGTGTGTGTGTGTGTGTGTGTTTGTGTGTGTGTGTGTGTGTGTGTGTGTGTGTGTGTGTGTGTGTGTGTGTGTGTGTGTGTGTGTGTATGTGTGCGTGTGTGCGTGCTTGCGTGTATGCGTGAGTGCGCCTATATATACACACACGCACGCACACACACACGCACACACAATCAAAGTTAGTTTAATGAACAGGGC
Organism: Lamellibrachia satsuma; assembly: GCA_033239005.1. Classification (NCBI taxonomy): domain Eukaryota; kingdom Metazoa; phylum Annelida; class Polychaeta; order Sabellida; family Siboglinidae; genus Lamellibrachia; species Lamellibrachia satsuma. The sequence goes on along the minus strand of BSQZ01000081.1, from coordinate 699,647 downwards.
AACAGCCAACACTGCATAACACGTTTTACACAAGTTTTACAACAACACGCCCGCGTCTCTTCTCTCTCCTTGACCCCGTCACCACTCTCCTGCCTAGAGTCGGAGGGGTGTCACTATGGGGCGGGGGGGGGGGTCAATGCCCTACCGCGTTTTATTCAATATGTACGGGATATTACGATCTACCGCATTCGAGTCAAAATCTAACGCCAAGTCGCAATTTCAATGTTGATGTCATTGTTGGTCAATCTGGTGGCTCCGCCAAGTGACCATGACTGGCATTAGTGGTCATTGGCATCAGCAAATAGGTGGTGTTATGGTTGGTAACCGGTTTACTCTAATTACTGCGTAGCAGATTTAATTACATTCTTTAACTTAATGTTCTTTTTAATTGTCCCAACCTTAGTCTATACAAGTCAGTCGGGCAATGGATATGGTTACAGGAATGTCAGTTCAGCTCACAATGTACACACTTTCACCGTCATAATAAATATTCATCGTTTAGTAATCTTGGAAGAAGAATAGAACACTGAGAGAGAGCGCGTGGTTTGCAGCAAGTGGTCCTTTTATTATACAACAAGAGTTTTTTTTAGTGGTGGCCATCATTAGGCACTGAGCGACAACAGTTACATCGAGTCTCTGCGGACTGTGAACAGGGTCAAAAGTTTACGCAAATAAAGTTGCTTAATCGCACGTTTCCTTCCTTACTGAAGGGCCCTGCTTTAAGAGAGGATAAGGACACGCGTCTCGTGACATAAACAAATTAAATTTACTAATTTCGAGAGCAAATATATCGCCAAACCACCATTCCACGTAGAAATTGCACCATAGTTAATTAAGTGAATTTACCATAACATTGGACAATTATTACACCAGGAGAGGAAATAACCTTCCAATTCACCTCGCGACCGCGGAGCCATATTTTCATATCGGGGGCATTGTCCACCGTACCCTTTTGACGTAGGAATTTTGAGGCATCACAGTCGGAAAATATCCTGTTGTGGCTTAGTTGAATGCTCGCTTATTAGACGAAGACGTACTGAGTGGGCAGAGCTGAATCTGACAAATTCGTGACATTTTAGGGTTATGTTAATCGTGACGTCATCTCAATTTTGTCACTGGTGTTTTGGACAAACTATGCCAGCTTGTGTGTATCCAGGTGATATGTTGAGGCATACACAATGATCTGTTCTATGGGCAATGTATGTATCCAGGTGATATGTTGAGGCATATACAATGATCTGTTCTATGGGCAATGTATGTATCCAGGTGATATGTTGAAGCATACACAATGATCTGTTCTATGGGCAATGTATGTATCCAGGTGATATGTTGAGGCATATACAATGATCTGTTCTATGGGCAATGTATGTATCCAGGTGATATGTTGAGGCATACACAATGATCTGTTCTATGGGCAATGTATGTATCCAGGTGATATGTTGAGGCATATACAATGATCTGTTCTATGGGCAATGTATGTATCCAGGACATATGTTGAGGCATATACAATGATCTGTTCTATGGGCAATGTGTCGTATCGCTATTTTACGTAAATCAAACTGAGCTAAAATAAATGTTCACGCAAAATTTCGATGTTTACACGCAATCGGATGATCATTGAACTCATGTCTGCATATAAATAAATGACAATAAGAAGCTATGTGCAGGGACTTTCAATTGCTCTGGTTATCAAAATGAGGTGACATAATGACCCAAGTAAGCTACGCGTTCTTTACTATGCGTCTAAATAAATAGTAAGTGAATTCAATCAACGGGGAATAACATTTTATTATGCATGCAAGAACGCCAAATGTTTGTAAGTTCAGTTAAAACCCGATGTTTTGTTTTTCTTCCAGCAAGGGTTCCTGAAGTGTTCGTCAAATCAACTGCATACTGTTGAATGTGCCATTTGTCTTTAATCAACCCATACATCTTTTTTGTAAACGACCTGAGAAACTATCACGGCTTCTCAGCATCAATGTACGTTATGTTAGCTTCTCAGCATCAATGTACGTTATGTTAGCTTCTCAGCATTGACAGTCTACCGCCTAGCCCATCTGCAAAATACGACGAGCTGCTGTCTGTAGGGCCCCACGGTAACTTCGAAACAATTTATAATTTCCCCAGTCATTAAAATGAACTCCGTCTTTTTCAAACAAAGTAACTGATGTATGCGTCTTCCAAAACCCGCTGTGACACCAGTAACAGATTTGTGTGCAGCCGCTACACGCGGCTTGCAGAAATTCATTGATGCGTGACACGCGGGCTTCTCCTTCCTCCGGGGATAATTGGCGCCAACTGTCTTGCGTCACCATCTGGCAAATGACGACTTGTTTAACCCCCACGGCCAATAGTTTCTTAGCCAGGGAATACATTTGCATGCCGACGGACTGGGGTGTAGGGCCTGACACGGTATCGAGTTCGTTGCCCGTCAGATGTAGAACGACGATATCAGGGTGGAGGTAAGCTATCTCTTGAAGTCTGGTAGTGGAACTGAGGCTGCAGACGGTTGTGTCTGTTATCCCCATGTAGTGTGGCTTGCGGGTGCAGATGCTGACGCCGAATTCGAACGGACTGCCAGGCCAAGATCGGTTAGGCGCCGATATATATTGTTCGAATCTGACAACGTGGCTATCACCCAGGAATAACACATTATTGTCGCCGTTCACATGTGTCGCCATACGGTCCAACAGTGCAACAAATGTACCAGATCGTTACTTATAGTGCCTCCACCAGACAACGAGATTAAATATCACTTAGCTCTTCTGTCAACGCAGTCAATACTCGTCCAGTGACAGCCTCCAACAATGTTTAAAATATGCACGTGTGTTTTGAACGAATTCAAAGTTATTATGCACCGGCAGAAGGAGGTCACCTCATCTGAACTGCCCGTATTGTTCTGTGTAATTGGTACGTCATCTAAATATAGACGCTGAGCGAAGGTTAGTCCGCTCATTCGGTCGTGTCACAGACTTCCCGCGCGAATGTGACACGGCTTAGTCAAAAGATCAATGCAGGCCTGTCAGTTCAGGATACGACAGTCCACGTCACACTGTTGGTTCTTGACTGCGTGCCCAATTTAAACTAGACCGTGACTACTTAATCAACGGGGAGCCTAACTATTGGCCACGGACAATGTATTATATTACTCTTGACATTATCTTCTGGTGTAATTCGGTCGGTAATTGTGTCATATGTGACGTTTGAACCTGTTATTGTTTAACGTCATAGCTTTGAAAGTCTCTCGACTAATCAATCTTTAGCATAAGATGGGCAGTCCTCAACAGGGCCCAATGGAAATTACGAAACAGTTTCTAATTTTCCCAGTCATTAAATGGACACCGTCAATATCGAGAACATCGTTGGAGGGGGGGGGGGGGCTGTTGTCCTAATAGTAGAGATGGGTGCTGAAGCCAAACGCAGCTTTCAGGAATTCATTGAAGCGCGAAACAATGGCTTAGCAATGGATTGTCGGACTAAATATAGACGAGCAAATGCGTTCGTTAAAGGATTTACATAATTAGTAGCGAACATATATGGCTTGCACTACAACGGGGTGACAAGTTGTGTTAAATTCTAAAACTGTTATTATGTGCAACAGTAGTACCTTTCAAACTCTGTTTTTTTTAAATGACACCAAATACTCGAGGTATACATTGAACCACAGTATGAATTAACTAAAGTGGTTTTAATGGTACTGTTGCATAAGTTAACTGTTCTGGCTAAAACATTTGCCTGCGCATAAATACATCTTTTCTGCCTGGCAGCATCATCATCATCATCAGTAAGGTTATTGCTTATAACATGGACAAGGTATTTATATGGACAAGGTATTTACATTTCTCAGTGTGAGGAAGTGTATGGTTATTGATAACAACAGGGTGAATATTGTTCTTGTCCTCAGGTTTGTTATCAATAACCATACAGAAAGATTTGTTGGCATTGTATGTTATATCAAACATGTTGCCGTACTCGGCACAACAATTGGTGAGTTTTCTCAACCCCGCAACACTAGGTGAAAAAACACAAAGGTCATCGGCATGCATCATATGGTTCATTATGGTTCCTGCATAAAGACAACCAATGTGTAGTTTATTCAAATTTACACTTCATCCATGTAAACGTTAAAAAAGATGTGGAGAAAGGATTCCACCCTGCTTAACACCGTTTAAAATTGTAAAACATTAAGAGAAGCTACTACATCATCTGACAGCGAATACGCACAATAAAAGAAGGACAGCCCCGGTCAATTAGTTTGGTCAACATTTTACTTATGGTTAACTTTGTCAAAGGCCTTAGAGGCAGCGAGCATAAAGGCCTTAGAGGCAGCGAGCATAAAGGCCTTAGAAGCAGCGAGCATAAAGGCCTTAGAGGCAGCGAGCATAAAGGCCTTAGAGGCAGCGAGCATAGAGACATACACATATGAGCCATTTGCTATGTAGTGTCGAAAGAGTTCTTTTAATAAAAATATGAGCATTTCAGTTGAGTGTTGATTTTTAAATCCAAATTGGTTTACGCATGTAATTAAAAAAAGTAGAAACCCTGGATAATATCAACGATTCAAATAATTTACTAGCAATTGTGACGAGAGCAATGGGTCGGTAGTTGTTGTTATCAGACAGGTCACCCGCCTTATTTTTAATTATGGGGGCTATGATTGTAATCATCATAGCGTCCCGTAAAAAAACCGTGAATTAACATGCTGCTATATAACAATGCCATGAGAACGTGAAGTTTTTCATTCGCATATTTAAAATGTTCGTTACTTACACTATCATAACCCGGGGTTTTGCCTATATTATATCTTGAATTTCCTCTACATTAACAATCATTTGAACATTAAAATATACATTGCTATAGTACTCAGTGATCTTCTTGATGTTGGCTGGGGAGCCATGCATAGAGTTAAGTAGGGACTGGTAATGATGAAACCACATAT